>JBBPPG010000303.1:0-29909 GCA_038091855.1 Leccinellum luteum | reverse complement strand
ATATGCTCGACACGGAAGGGAGGGTTTTGCTTAGATGCCATCTTCGCCAGCCTAATGAATGTACAATGATCTGACGATAATATGCGCCCTGGTGGTGAGAGGTGTCAGCGGAAAAACCAGCAGTTTATACGTCATCCGGACCCGAACAGCAACCTTGCGCCCAGATGCATATGAACATGATAAGGTCCCTGTCAGGCCATTCATGATGTCATAGTGGCTTGATAACCAAGAAGGGAGACTATTGACAGGCAGAGGGAAAATTGGCAGAGGGGGACCCCACGGCAGTCGTCATCACTGCAGGGCCTATGGTCTCTAGAGGCGCATCAGTCGACTCAAACGGACCAGCAGTTAGTTGAGAACAGCGGAAGGAGGGTCCCAACGGATTGACGGTATCATATTGATCACATTGTGTTCTGCGTCTCTCTTTCATGTGTCCCGAGCGCAGGGGTTGTCTGTCGATTTTCGAGTTGATATTCTGTTGGAACATATTATTTGCCGTACACCCAACCAAGTCAAGTCGTCTTGCTGGAAGTCCCAACCTTCCCTTTGTATATATGGGGCTCGTTTCCTTCTTCTCCTGGGTGTTCAGTCTCGCTATGGCCGCCTTGGGCCGCAAACGAGGGCTACTGGAAGACTATAATGAATCAAAGGTAATACGTCGTGAGGCTCCGACTCCACTCATTACTCGGCCGGGGACTATGCGGACGACCTGAGAAAGACGGAGAGCACAGTCCTGTGAGACGCTTTCCAACCGGTCGGCAATCGCAGAAACGGGAATTATACTGAAGTCCGGTGAAGCCTCCACTGAGAGATCTAACTGAGCGTTGTTAGAACTTGTATGACGCAAAAGAGAGCAAGGCATGCGTAATCTAATCGATATCCAGACGCCATGGGCGAGGCTTGCCAGTAGTCAACGACGTCGACATCCAACAACCTTCAAGTTCAAACCCGAAAAAGGAAACTTACGCTTTGTTGTTGCACGACACTGACATGCTCGGGATCGAAGAGTACGGCAGCGACGTCGAGAGCGGCGATGAAACCTTTTCGAAACTACCTCCACCAACTTCCAAGTCAACGTTTTCCCTTCCTCCCCCAAAGTCTTCTTCCTCCCTCTCCCTCCCTGCGCCTTCGAGTTCGACCTCCCGTAGCGCATCACAGCAAAAGCCAAAAAGAACAAAAAAGATAGCCATCAATCTCCCTTCCCTCCCTCCCTCCGCAGACGACGACGATGACAGTCCACCAGCAAAGAAACCTCGTGTCACACCAAACGCAGGCGCCGGAAAGTCCTCCCTTCTCAACATGCTACCAGCTCCAAAACAATCAATGCCTGTGATCGAGAAGAAGAAAGAGGAGCGCGTCCTTGGGGGCGGAGGTGGCCCTGGCTTGGTGTTTCGCACCTCCAAGAGCAGCGAGGCGGGGCCTCCAGACGCCGCTGGACTCGCAAATGCGTACGAACCCTCCGTCGATGCCGATAACGGGGGAGACGCAGACGTCCAATCACCTTCCGACACTTCCGGGCCATCGACATCCTTCCTCCCTCCGTCCCTCAAGAAAGGCAGGGTCAACATATCCCTTGACTACGAGGGCGGCCCCTCTAGACCCCGACAACCCCATAAACCGGCAGCACCCGCCGTCGACTTCTTTTCGCTCGGCTCAAGCACGCCTCCTGCCCGACCAACACCCACCCCATCTTCTTCCTCCGCGCCAGCTATATCTAGTGTACCAACCACGTCCACATCGTCCTCCTTCACCGTATCCTCCGCCCCTGCCATCTCAACCTTCCGCCCGCCCTCACCTACGCTCGACGATCCCTACCCAGGCTACTACCAGCTCCCCTCCGGCGCCTATGCCCCTTACGACGCCGAATATTACGCCTCCTACGCCAAAAAATGGAAAGCAGAGTACGATAAACACATCCGCGCGCTCGAAAAGTCGCAGTATGAGCTCGCAGAGACAGACGGTGCGCAGGACGTCGACATGGCGGCAGAGATGGAGAAGGCCCGTCGCGAGGTCAAGGAGCGCGAGGACAAGAAGGCCCTGACGGCTGGCAAGTTTACGCAGAACGAAAACGGGGAGGTACCAATGCCCAAGATGAATGTCAAGGGTGCCAAACTCGGTGCAGTAGCTAGGTCGAGGCATCAGCTGACGACCTTGCTGACCGAAGCATATCTGAACCGGGACGCCCTGGAAGAGAGGATTTCCCAAGGCCGCAGGAATAGAAAGGAAGCCGGCAACAAGTATGGTAAGTACCTTCAGGGCCTTATTATATGTTTTGAGAGGTTAATCATATGGAGTCTAGGCTTCTAGTAGATTTTTGTTGTAATAACATGTATGTCTAGTACTTATCTACTACAGTTGACTCTATACTCATCAGGATAGGTTGTCTAAAAATCATTATGGGTATGAATAACTGCAAACTAACTTGGGAAACGGAAAACCCTATAGGTTGTTCATAGAGTATGGGCACGAAATTTTGACAAATGAACTGTAGTTGAAAGGTAAGATACTATGCTACATCCGACTATCCCTCCACTGGAACTTCCATAATCAACGCCCTGTAGTCGAACTATGTCATTAGCGCATTGTGGTCAAAGCATCATACAAAACATTCATCGTCCAGAAGAGAACTCTGTAAAAACGTATTCAGCCATCAAACGACACAAGGCATTGACAAATAATACGTACTGGTTACGCTCTTGGTGCCCTCGCTGATGGCATGCTTCGCGAGTTCGCCTGGCAAGATTAACCTGACCGCCGTTTGTATCTCCCGTGAAGAAAGCGTCGACTTTTTGCCGTACGCGGCGAGTTCTAGAACACCAACGCGTCAGTTCAGAAACACGTTCCCCATTCAACGGGTAGCATTCCACTCACTGCTCGCCTCGGTTGCAATCCTCTCGAACAAGTCATTCACGAACGAGTTCAGGACCGACATGCCCTTGTTTGAGATGCCCGTCTCGGGATGGACTTGCTTCAACACTAGAGACATGTCCCGAACCAGAAGAAAAGAAAGTCAACAACAATCTTTTCGAGGTCGCGCAAAGTGGTGACTAGACAAACGGCCGAACACACCCTTATAAATGTAACTGGCATATGTCTCCTTCCTGGCCTTCTTCCTCTTCTTGGGAGGTTCTCCCCCCTTGGCACCCGCCTTGCTGTTCGACTTGGGTGCTGCGGAGGAAACTGGAGCCTTGCCTGCCTTGGCGGGCTTGGAAACAGGCGCTTTAGAGGCACTCGAACTTTCTGCAGTTGTCTGCAGGGCGTGCGTCGCACAGTGGCGCCTTAGCAACTTCATTTCTGCAAACGTAAAAGTTGGACCGTTACCTTGGCAGCTACCATCGTATTTGGGTGTGGAGGAATGAGAGAATGGAGGAGCGTCGAAAGGTGGACCACGCGCTGGCAGCGCAGTCGACGCGACGCGTTTTTATAAGCGCGTCCTGGCGGAGTTGCAACCGCAGCTTGGGGACTTGCAGCTTACCAACTGTGATTGACCTGCAGAGAACGGTCACTCCACATGTCATGTCATCCCCCCCAATTGTCCCGAGTCGCCTGTAAAACAACAGTACAATGGTCTCGCTCCGACGTCCCAAACACGTCTCGACCGCGGAATGTTACTTCATGCCGCAGAACTTCTTCTGTCTCCTGATTTACATAATCGACAGGGTCATACCTACTTTGGCTCGGCGATGTAAATCTGTCATGGTCGCGCATAACGGGTTGGCTGTACTAACAGAGGCGCGACATGTATCCGAGGAACTTTACCATACCAAACGCGGGCGCCAAAGGAATTGTAATGTCTGCCGTTGGATGTCGGGTCTCGATCTCAACTGGACATTTCGACTCCAGCGTTCTATTTCCAGGTATCAACACCGCTGGAATGCTGACTATATATTTGCGGACATGTATGTAATCACTGCACCCAGGGCATATAAAAGAGGGACACAGGGCTCACTGAAGGACCACCCAACCCCCTCACCTCTTCTCTCCCCCAGCACTAGTTTCGTCGTCGTTCTCTCGCCATCAATAGTAATCCCTCGTCTCTCTCTCTCCGCGTCCTCGCCTTGCATTCGTCCAATGCGCTGCCGCTTCGACGCAGTCGTCGGGCTCATCTTGTTCAGAGAGTCCTACTCCAACGCGCACCGCGAGATGCAGCAGATATGGTCTTCGAGAGAAGTGCCCAGGAAGTGCTCGGTACCACCGACAACAATGACCGTAGGTTTTGACCTCATGCGCGCGCCACCCGTGTTGACACCGTGACAGCGGATGCCAACAAGTAGGCCAAAGATCTCAGGACTTCGGGTAGTCCGACGCCTATCTTTGTCGTGGTTGTTGTTGCGGTAGACGCTGGCAGGTGGTCATAACAACGGAACCCGCCTTATCACTGGCAGTTACCAGCAATCCCTCTGATCGGATGGGCTATCAAGCGCATAAGAGAAGACCGGGAAGTCATGGATCAATGATATAGATCGTTGGCTCTCGCAGCTGTCAAGCACTGCGGGAGGCAAATGCCGCTGATCAAGTATGGTCAAGACGTTCGACGTGGAGGGCGTTCTCGCATTTCATCCCCCGGAAACCCTTCTACATCAATCCACTCCTCTCCCATTGAGTCGTGTAAGTTGTGAGTTATGTTGACGACCGGCAAGTTCTGGTGGTCGATAAGTCGCCTAGAAGGATCGTTTGTGAGGGATTTTATTAGATGGTCCAGGCTGAGGTACTGTGACTAGCCTGTGAGAGGCAGCGACTTTTCGAGTTCGGGTGTATCTTCCGTTGTACTATCATTGGCGCTTAGTTCCGCCAGTGCATTCTCTTCTTTGACTCGTATCTGTCAAAGTTCTTGCAAGCATGCATGCATGATTATTGCTGCTGCCTCGAGACACAAAATAATGGTACCAGTATGTGTCTAGTTCCAGGCTGGGTTCTCTGAGTCTGTTAATGTGTTATAGTTTTCAATTGATTATGTTTCCTCTTGAAGAGGACACAGAAGTTTGGTACTAGGATATAAGATGCAGCTTAGATGATCTCTCGAGCTCAATTACAACTGTAATTTTGGAGAAAGCAGGGTGCACAAAGAAGCATGATAGTAGAAGGTATCACAACTACAGCCTGAGTATACACATGCAATACAAAGAACTTGAATCTAGTTCCAACAAGATATCCATGTTGTGCCAAATAAAGAAGAATCAACATCATGTTGATAGGTTCTATTAGAGGACATGATCAGGGAATGAATGGGAAGACAGAAGTCATGCCTATTCCAAGGAGCTATCCAGCCAAAGCAAGCATCACCAGAAGTTTGAACCCATCCATCTCTCTCATACAGATCACCAAATGAAGCAAAATCTTGTACCTTCCATACTTTGACATAATGGTCCAGAGATCCAGAAACAATATATCTGCCATCAGGGGAATAGGCAACAGAGTTGACAAAGGATGTGTGCCCTTGAAATGGACCTGCTACAGTTTGACCAGTGGTGATATCCCAAACCCTGATTGTCTTGTCCTTTGAGCCAGAGACAATGTGGATGCCATTGGGTGAATAGGCAATGGATTCAACTGAATCTTCATGCCCATGGAAAGGACCAGACATGAGTTGACCAGTGGTTGCATTCCAAACTATAATTGTCTCATCCTCAGAGCCAGAGACAATGCAGGTTCCATCTGGGGAATAGATAACAGACTTGACTGAAGACTTGTGCCCCTGAAGTGGATCTCCCATAGACTCTCCAGAAAATGCATACCAGACTCTGACAGTCTTGTCTTCAGAGCCAGAGACAATTTGAGTCCCATCAGGTGAATAGGAAACAGACCAGATTGAACCTGTGTGCCCCTCCAATGGACCTGTAACCAATTGGCCAGTGACTGCATCCCAAACTCTGATGGTTTTATCTTCTGAGCCAGAGACAATGCAAGTTCCATCTGGTGAATAGGCAATAGACCAGATGGGAGAGAGGTGTCCTCCAAAAGGACCAGCCAGGGATTGACCTGTGACTGCATCCCAAACCCTAACAGTCCCATCCCAAGAACCAGAAGCAATGCAAGTTCCATTAGGTGAATACACCACAGAGAGGATTGAATCTATATGCCCCCAGAAAGGACCTTCCATAGACTGACCCATGGTAGCATCCCAAACCTTGATGGTCTTATCCCAGTAACCAGAGACAATATGAGCACCATCAGGTGAGTAGGAAACAGACATAACAAAGTCTGAATACTCTTCAGGTTGAGTTATGGCAGATTGATTTGTGGTTGCATTCCAAACCCTGAGAGTGTGATCCTCTGAACCAGAGACAATATGAGTCCCGTCAGGTGAATAAGCAACAGACCAGACTGCATTTGTATGCCCCTCCAATGAACCTGCCACAGATTGACCAGTAGTTGTATTCCAGATCCTGATTGTCTTGTCCTTTGAACCAGAAACCACATGGGTGCCATCAGGTGAGTAGGAAACAGACCAAATTGGAGATGTGTGCCCTCGAAATGGATCTAAAACCAGTTGACCAGTGATAACACTCCAAATCCTAACAGTTTTATCAAGTGATGCAGAAGCAATGTGCATTCCATCAGGTGAATAGGAAATAGATGTAATTGCATCTGTATGTCCCCTAAATGGGCCTGCAAGCAGTTGACCAGTACTTGCATTCCAGATTCTGACTGTGTGATCTGCAGAGCCAGAGGCAATGTTGATTCCATCAGGTGAATAAGCAACAGACCAAACTCTGTTTGTATGCCCCTTGAAAGGGCCTGCCACAGGATGACCAGTAACTGCATTCCAAACCCTGATAGTCCTGTCATAAGAACCAGAGGCAAAATGTGCTCCATCAGGTGAATAAGCAACAGTTGTGATTGAAGCTGAATGCCCTTGGAAATCCACCACACTCTGACCAGTTGTCACATTCCAGACTTTGAGGCTCATATCTGCAGATCCAGAGACAATATAGTTCCCATCAGGTGAGAAAGCAATAGACCAGATTGGTTCTCCATGCCCTTCAAACAGCTTTGCTACCAATTGACCAGTGGTTGAATCCCAAATCCTGATACACATGTCTCCTGAGCCAGAGGCAATGTATGTGCCCTGAGGTGAATAGGCAACACATTGGACATAGTCTGTGTGTCCATGCATGACATGTATCTCTGCTGGCCAACTGGTTGGTTGTCCTGATGTGACTGAAATGTGCATTTGGAGATGATCTTGCCAAAGCCCATACAGCAAAGAACTGGGAGGTGTTTGAGGCATAGCTGATAAATACAGATGGGGAGTTGATTTCCTGAGAACAGGAGCAAACACTTGAATGAATTGGAATGTTTCTGATGCAAGAGTGGCAATTTCTTTATCCTGGTAAGATGTAGCTCAGTGCTCATCCCTCAAATTTATATCTAGTTAATCTTACCTTGGTCCATTTTTTGAGAACAGTGCAGGTCTCTAAGGCAGACAGGATGAACACCAGTGGAGAGAAGAGAGAGAGAAGGCTGATGCCTTCCAGCCAATAGGGAAGATACTCCTTAAAGAAGAGTGCAACCTTACTCGATAGGTCCCAAGTGCAGTCAACTTGTTCCAAGTGAATCATCCAGTATTGACAAGAGTATGCCAAGTAAGAGGGGATGGATTCTTTGATAGATCTAGGGAGACGAGGAATGGCTGCATTGAAGTTCCGAGCATCTTCGAGGTGACACATGTTGAACCTAAGCATATTTCGCATGCACGAAAGCAAAGCTTGTCCGAGACACAGAGAATGTTGGGGTTGCATACCGACATAGAAGGAATGACTGCGGGTTTCATCCAGTAAAAAGTCTCTGAATGAGGTATGAAGCGGACGGATGGGTTTCTCATCATCATGCACTGCGTCGCGCAGCGACCCCATTGGTTTGATGATATCACGGACATTCAACTTGAAGCCTTTATTCAATGGGAAAAGGGCGGAAAGGGATTTGAGAGAGAGAGGCTCCCTGAGTGAAAACAAGGTCGCCGTAACATTCTGAAAAGCATGTCGAGCCTTGTCCAGGGTAAAAAGTTGGCACAGGATGGTTTGGTACAGCTCATCTAGAGGGTGGATCACAGAACTGTCGTCCTTCTGTAAGAGTAACTCAAGCCGCTCGCACGGACTAAGCCCAGTAGCACCGAGCCCTTCAACGAAATTGCATGCAGTGGACGCCCACTGGAAGAGATGCTGGGAATGTTGAACAAGTAGTCGACACCACTCTTGATTAGGCCAGTAAGTTTCGAGGTCGGTATACTGAAGGGAATGGTATATGAACTTCTGGATATCTCCGTCGACAATGTCCTGGGGGGTGTCACCCATCTGTTTATGAACTACATTGGAGCCAAGGGGAAGAAGTGCGGAAAGGATATCGTTTTCCGGACGAGTAGTAATGAGGAAGCAGAGGTTGGTAGGAAGGGAATTCTCGGCGATTTGCTTGGAGATAGCACGTAGCAGTGGCCGGCGACTAGCTTGATCCCCACTTTCATCAAGAGCATCAATGGCGATTACCATCGGCCCAATAGCAAACAAGCGTTCACTGGGTTCGATGATCAACCGCTCAACTTGCTCCAACGGCAATCCAGAGGTCCGAAGCGCCCGATTCTCTTTCACGACCTCCCAAAGGGCAGATTTGTACTGGGGGTCGTGATCTGAGAGGTCACGCGCAATAGTACTGAATAGATTTTGCGGATTTCGCCTTGCAATATCAGTGCTGGCAAAGCAAAACGACGACCCCAATCGCTTTTGGCCATCGTACAACCGAGAAATTGAATGAGCTACGGCAGATTTTCCCGATCCGGCGACCCCGGTGAGCAGGCACACTCGCGGGGCGTCTTTATTGGGATTGTTAAGAACGTCGCAAATTTCGCTGAGGAAGGATTCGCGTGTGCCCGGAAAGCATCCTTTCTCCTGCTTGTATCTAGCATCGAACGCATACGGCATGTCGTTCAGGTCCATGGATTCAGCTGTGTCCAGATCTGTCAGCATGAGATCATCGTCGGAAGGGTCTGACGTACCGATATGTTCTACTTCATTCATCATACGTACAACGGTGATGTCCGTATGCACCGTAACTCCCTCCAAGAACGCGGTTTTAAGCTCTCTTAGCGTTGTCTCGTAAGTCATGATTGTCCCGTCGATATCAGATAATATATATTTCGCTGTCCGAATCACTGGATACGGAGATCAGTGGTGGATTCTGTGGATACGATGGCGACTAACGGAAGCTGTTTGACATAGCGTATTCGGTGATGAAGTATCCACACTCCGTCACCTGCTGTATCAGCAGCGTGATGGTCTTCTTGTGCGCTTTGATCGCCTTCAAAGGCTCGGCATCATGAACAAATGCAAGGACGTCGCTCATTGTACCCATCAAGCGAACGATCCGCTCATCACAACGTTGTTGACGTATGAGCACCTATGTAAAGAATTGCTCGCGATCAACACTAGTTCGAGTGTCGAGAAAGAGACAGACTTGATTCGCAGCTGATATGACAGACCAAGCTAGTGACGCATATGGATGAATCTGTGTAGCGTTTAACCTGTAAGGCAACGAAACAACTGAATAGCAAGTACCTGTGCGATACTGGACACAATATCATTAAACAACTCCAGCCTGTCCAGCAGTACACTCCATATAGTCTCGTATGTCTGCACCCCGGCCACGACATTGTTGGCAATGTCGATCCCCGGGCTAATAACGGTACCCGCAGGCATGGAGCCGGTCTTGCCGACTGTCTCAATAGCCCTAGCAACGGAATCTGTAGCTTGACAATCGTCTGCATCAACACCTCCAAATGGCTCGGCAACCAACATGAACCTGATCACGATACCCGAGGGATTGGGTCCGGAGGCACCCTTCGGAAGGAGTTCTTCAAGTGCTTTTAATGAAAGAGATCACGTCAGAGAAACGCGGATAATATGCAAGGTTTCGTACCCCCCATCTTTACATTTTCCCAATGCTCCGTCGATGGTATCCACGAGACTCGCGACTAGTTCGTCCTTCCCAATGTGGCGCTTCTGGTAAACCCGGACGATGAAGACGGAACGATCGTGTCCGTCACTAACAACATCCGGTTCGATGGCATCAAAAACGATATATATATGTATACTCACAAAACCAACTTCTCATCCCACAATGTGCGGTTCTTTATCTCTTTTGCCTTCCTCGTCAGTCGCGACGTATTACCCACAAAAAATTCGATTTGGTATTGCCTCGCAATAAGGAGGTTGCGCCCTGCCTGAGTGTGTATTTCGATGTCTGAAAATAAGGTCAACTCCAATGTACCTAACGAAAAGGCGAGTGCCGCAACGGCACCTTTGATTGTGATAGTTTTAGCCCTTGAACCATTTTCAGTAATTTCTCGACAAAATAGCGGCGGTGGAGAATATACATACACAGTTGGATCCATAATTCGTTGTAAAGAGTTGGAAGACTCGATCGATCATTACATAATTCATTTATGGCACCCGCGGAAGATTCCGAGTTAGGGACATCCAAAGCTTACATAATACAAGGGATCAGCCAATTATCTACGATGTCAGGACCGCTCTCCCTCGATGAAGAGGTTCGGTTGTATGCCACCAACGCAGAACGAGATAAATATTCTCTTCTCGCCACGCTATTCGCGATGCGCTCACAGCCGCCGAGTGAGTTCTTCCTCTCAGTTCTGATCGTCCAGGAGGATCTCGTGTGCTAAGGTTCGCGTTTGTGGAAGAGATATTCACCAGCGTGCACGAGATTGTTATCGTAGTATATGACGATGCTCAAGCTCGTCAAGGACTCTGTCCCCTCGATCGAGCAGTTCATGACACGTTACCGCGTAACTCTTGTCCACTATTGCATGATCTCGTCACTTAGAAACTCGTTATATTTCAGATGGACACCCCAGCTGCGCTACACCGGATTAAAGTCGGAGTGCCGGCGACGGTAGAACACTCGAGCGAAGCTGGTCCAGAGACCGGAAAGTGGATCGCTCAGACAACTCAAGTTCGTATTTTCGGTTGCGCATCTAACAAGGCTAAATGGAAAATTTGACTTTTCAGAATTTCATTACTTTTATGGACGCCCTGAAACTGCGTCTTCGTGCCAAAGATCAGCTACATCCCATCTTACAGGAGCTCGTCACTGGTTATGCCAGGTTTAAAGGCAGCAAAGATTGGGAAGGAAGGAGTCGGATGGTCAGCTGGTGAGTCATGCCTATTTCGGTTCCATTTTCATCGCCTGATGCCGCGGTAGGTTGATCACGCTTAATGGAATGAAAGCCTCAGAAGAGATCACAGAGGAGCAGTCGAGACAGGTCAGTCTCTCCGCGGTCCGCCGTTTACTCTCTTAACATGATCGACTTACCAGCTCCTATTCGACGTCGATCATGCCTACGCCGAGTTCTTCCGCAGTTTGAGTGGAGCAAAAGGCGACTGGACTTGACGTTCATGCAATTAGGATAGTACGGAGGCGCAGGCATAACCGGGCTGGAACGTCCACAGATATAACTTACTTTTCAGAGGGGCCTGTGAATCTACCTCGTTGAGGAAGAACGACATAGTGAGTTGAGGTATGCAGTCGATGGTTCCCCTCGATATTCGCTCGTAAAGTTAGGTCTCTGGTAAGAGGTGATCGAACATGATCGAATGTCTACTTCTTCCTGCCTGCCTTCAACTATTTCGTAGCTTCCGCCGTTTCCCCAATCCATTCTGATCAAAAGTGGTACTCTTCCGCTTAACGCTCTCCACCAGACTTTGCAAACTACGACTGTCTTGCTGCACGGTACCATAAGACGGCGTTGAATTATCAGAACGAGGATTGCTTTTCTGTTGTTTCGAACGTTCATCAAGTAGCGCTGTCATGCTTTTGGTCTTTTTGTGTCTACGACAACGGTCGTCAATCTCCAAGTAACACAGATAGTATGGGGAATGACGTACTGAGGATGTGAAGGGTCAATCGCAAATTGGTGATCTTCATGTATAGCAACGAAGCGGTCGTCTTTGACGTTGATAACAAAGTCATCCTGTGTCTCTCCCGGTCCGTCGTCCTCTCCATGTTTCTTACGCCTGTGTTTGGACTTCTTGTTCTTTCGCTGCTTCTCCGCTTTTAGTACCGCTTTCATATCAAAGTGTCTGGGCTCCCAGTTGGGGCCATCGGATGTTGCCAGCAAAGCCAGTTCGGCCTTGGAAGACTCCTTTGCTTCCTTCTGCTGCTTCGTGGGCTTTTTGCTCGACTGGCCAGAGTTTTCCTCTTCGCTTCCGTGTTGACTGTCGCTCTCCGCGCCAAAGAACTCGTCGTCTAAACTCGACTTGGTCTTCGTCGGCGCATCATGATCATCATTCTCTCCGCTTTTCCTGGCCTCATCTCTTGTCTTCTTCTTCTTCTTTTCTTTCATCTTCCTTCTGTACCTGTCTAGTGTGGTTTCGTCCTCCAGATCCTTCGTCTCGCTGAGGCCGGGAGTGAAAGTAACTTCCATGTCAACATCGCTGTCTTCCTCTCCCCCAGACTTTCCCTTCTTTTTCCTACTTGTCTTGCAATCAAACGCGTTACCCCATCCCTCTGGCAGCTCGTCGTCGTTTCCACCAAGGAGGAGCGCCCGTAGTTTGTCTCTTTCGGACTTTTTGGAGCTCTTGTCCTCGCTCTTCGATTTACGTCCCCTAGGTTTCGAACCTGGTGCACCACCACATCCGTCTTCCGAGCCCTCAGAAGACGAGGACGCAATGTAAGCACGAAAGTCCGCCTCTTCGACCTCTTTCTTCGATAGAGGGCGACGCAAGACATGGATCCGTTCTGGGTCGTCCTCATCCCAAGTGAGTTTTACTTTCGAGTGGCGGAGGGCCTACCGCCGTGTCAGTGTCATCGCTAGTGGAATAGAAATAGCTAAGAGTATGAGTACGCACGTCAGTGGTGAACTCGATCGCTCTGTAAGGCGTATTTGAGGGTTCGGTAGCTTCATCCCTGAATGATAATTAGCTCTGTTTGGAAAAGTGGAAAACCACATACCGAGGTTCATCCTCGAAAGTCATGTCATCCGGGACAAAGCTAAGATCGAACACGTTGGCAGATCGTTCTAGCTCAGTTCCTTCGAGTTCACTATGTACGTGAATAGCAGCCTGTATCGTATCGCATTCGACGATAGCATAGTAGTAGCTGTGCTTAACGTTCGTCAGCCTGCTGTCCGCGGCAAGAGAGGGTCGAGACAGAGAATACACGGAATCACGTACCGCAAGCGCTCCAGTTGATACTTCCTCAGAGCATTCTCATCGTAATCAACTTCGTTGCCTGTCTCGATGATCGTCTTCTCGATGATCTCCTCGTCTTCCAGCTTCTTGTTCTTGAAGACTTCCTTGGGCGGCCCTTCCTTCTCCTCCTTAGCCATCCGCATCTTTCCAAATTGGCTTGGGTAAACACGAACGCTTAGTATTCTTCCTCTGGCCATGTTCACTCCGCCCTCGTTGACCGAAGTTGACTTTTTATCTCTGAGCGATGCGGCGGCGGCGGCGAGTGGTGCAGTGGGTGATAGGATCGAGGAGAATATCTTGTACAAGTGCACGGCACGAACATAGTCCCAGTCGAGGTTGACTACTGCCAGCCTCCTCGTCTGCTTGACGTCCACAGTCCTCTCCTGCTCCGGGACGGTCTTGGCATATTCGGCAACCTGCGCGTCGAGAGTGGCAATTGTGTTTTCGTCGAGATCGATCTCGAAGTCCTCATCATTGTCGTCTTCCAGCTTCTTAGGTGTAACACCTAGAGAGACGAAGCCACCTTGGTCGCTGTCGCTGTCACCCTCGTCCACCAAGGTACCGCGCTCGTCCCGCTCTTCCTCTTCCTCGTCCGACGACTCCATGATCACGGCACCACGCGCATAATCGACCGCAGGAGCTCCTTCCTCATCGCCGTCGCCGTCCGTCTCGAACCTGTAAAACCTTCTGAGGCTGTCCTTTTCCCGTGTCTCCGACACAACGCGTCCATATTTGTCGACTCTTGCTGCATGGTGGTGTGCTGTGTGTGAGCGATTGACGGCGGATGGTCATAACATGGCGTAGGCGCACCAGGGGTTTTCTTTTGGCTCTTCTTTCCACCTTTCCCCTTTTCTTCGTCTCCCAAGAGGTCTTTGAAGCGATCGTCGATGACGACCTTGGAGTGGTGTTTTTTAGGGCGGCGGAACCTGCGGTTAAAGTGTGCTATTCGGAGACGAAACGGGTGGAAAACGTGGTTCGTAGCAGAGATGTCCCCCTCTACTTCGACCAGCTGTGTGGTTGCGTGAGCACCAGTAGGGGTGAAGGTCAGATTACTTACCAGTTGGTTCACAGCTTGCTCGGCAGACGAGGTGAGACGCGAGAGCTGAGGGTCATCGAAGAGTTCGCTAATGACTTGCTCAGCTGATGCGTAAACAGAAGTCATCTTGAGGGAAACACGGAGAGGACAGGGTATTTATCTTGCCGCAGGGGTACACATGGGGTTATTAGAAACGGCAGAGCAAACACGATTACACAACACCACGTCAAATTGAAGAGAATGGTTAGTAGAAAAGAAGCGAACAAAATTCGTAAGAGCTGGGAAAGGATTTGCACTGCCAATGATGGTCCCATCGACCAGAAGTAAAAAATATCGAGGGTACGACAAGGTGAAACTGAATGAAGATTGGAAGCAGAAGATGATCAATGAGGTACCAACGGGATCACAAATAGCTACAGTGCTGATCACGACTGATCACCTCACTGGTAATTGGAGAAGTGCGAAACAAGCTCGTCGGCAGAAAGGGCAGGGAGCCTGATATGATAAAAGTGAGAATAATTCATACAGGAATGGTGAGCTTAGACAAACCGGTTGCTGTCGCGCAAACGAACATAAGCGAGACAAACCTCCCATATATTATACATCGACTCGAAATTTGGGATGACATTACCCAACCACTTGGCATAATCACGATGGGAAGGGAATTGTTCATGATCTACGCCAGCTTCAGGAAGAACGATATCCCTGAAAGGGGGGACAAAGTAGATTGCAAAGCATAGTGGTTTCAGTATGTCGTCAAATTTGCAGGGTTGGGTGTCGCCTTTCGAGCGGAAGGGATGGTCAAATCGCTCTGAAGTGAGAACGCAGCACCGATAGCATATGCCGGGGGTTGAAAACCGGATTGCCGAGCGCAAGGGTAAATAAAAAGATGAAAAAGTCGGGTACATAGTGCACTTGAATAGCCTATGAGAGGCATCATCGCCAGCAAGAAGATGGAGGATGCACATGCCTTCAGACTCCTGGAGGAACCTGAAGACGTTCATCTCCTTTTGCGATTTAGAGAGAGATGGTAGTCTGGGAACAGCAGCCTCCAAGGGAACGGGGTGTAGCCGATTAGCAGATGTAGGTGAACGTCGGGGAGCATCTTGCCGGCGAGGCGAAACAACCATATGGGATTGAGAGGGAGCCTGAGGAAGTAATCTTGGACGTTTGGCGCGGGAAGATTGCATGTCAACAGCAGAGACATCTGCAAGGGGACGTGGTTGGTGGATGGCAGGTGGAGGAACCTGGCGGGGAAAATGTAATAATGCGCAAATGATAGGAAAATCGACTGACTGGTTGATGCGCACAGAAGTCGCATAACTGGCAGGGACCCAACATGTAACAGTTTGAAGGCGTAGAGTCGAGGAAAGTCGTGGCCGCTAATCTCCGACACTGTGCCTTGGTCGTCAGATCAACCACCGCATTGAAACCACCAAGGTCGATATCGGAATCATCTCGGCGAGTCGGGCGGTCGGAATAAATCAGATGGGAAATGCCGGTGATACCATCAAGACGTGCTAGTCGACCAGATTGTTGAGCGTACAAGGTTATATGCTTCGGGACACGGTAATGCAAGACGTAGGTGACGTGGCTATAATCGATACCTTGAGCAAACGCGGACGTCGCACATAGCCATCGGGATTGACCACTTGTCCAACGGCTCAATGACGCCGATCGAGCTTCAGCGTTCATGGGTCCAATATAGATAGGAGCTTGGATCAGGTCACCAAGTTGGGTTGCGTCCTCAACAGTCTCGCAATACACAATGCCACGGTCGAGAGGAAACTGGAAGGCATGACGAGCGAGCAGGCGCATAACATGCATTTGTAACGACTCCTCGGGGACTCGAGAAACCAGATACTGAATATCACGGCGGGCCGTTTTGCGTCGAATGACGAGAACAGGCTGTCGCTGTGTATCAATACCAACTGCCTACAAAAATGAACTTCGAAATTCTCATAGACAAAAAAAGAACTTACCCGCCACAAGACAGGCTCAACGGAAGGGCTGACAGTGGCAGACAAAAGAACGAGCTGACAGCCGACTGCACCAAGATAGGTAAATGCACAGAAGCTAGGCCGATAATCGCTGGAGAGAAGGATGTCGTGGGCCTCGTCTACGATTATTCCGCTGAGATAACCAGTCAGAAAACAGGAACGGAGCCAATCACGAAATTGCTCCTTGGCGACCTGCTCCACAGAGGCAAAGACCAACTTGACATTGAAGAGATCGGCGATTTGCGTAGATGACGACCAAACAGCACAGGGTATACCTTTTTCTGACACATCGTAGAGCGCCTGCTCCATCAAAGAGACGTACGGAATGAGAACGACACGAAAGCCGTTCTCACCAGAGAAAGTGGGTGCCTGATAGACGGCAGACTTTCCGCCGCCGGTCGGCAATACAACCAGTATATGGGGATGGCAGCGGCAGACGGCCTCGATCGCCTGACCTTGTTCCGGCGATCTAAAGTATGCATCTGGCCGTTTGAACAAGGCTCGGAGATAGTTGACTCGAGTTGGATGGACGAGAAGTGTCTCCTGAACAGAAGACGGCACAGGGGGTACCCGTAAAAGCGTCGGCCAGGGAACCCGGTGAGATAGTGTGGCGGATATGGTGTCCTGAATGATGGGCAGGCACTTCTCTATGATCCTGTTTTCGACAACAGCGAGGTCACCAGTATGTTGGTCACGTATTGCTTCAAGAGAAGGAAGGATACGCTCTAGTCTGGATAGAAGCGGATCGAATGGAGCAGGGTAAACAGATTGGGCAACGGTCGAGGGGGGATCAGGATGAGACGGCCCCATACCGAGCCAAGAATGATAACGACCAGCCAGGCGCAAGGCATCGACGTAGATGTTCTCAGTTAGGCCAGGGAGATCATCGTAAACGAGACCGTATTGTTTGTTGCCGGTGGAAGATGAATGACCAAAGCACGAGTCGATGGGATCATCCGCAGAGTCGAGATGATCGTGATGATGCAAGACATTGCGAAGAACCGCCTTGACCGCTTGTCGGAATGGAGCAAGAGTAAGCGGAACCCGGAGATGGTCTTGAGTATAGGCCCGAAGAATGTTCGTAAAGCTATTGCTGTCGATGGTCTTTCCATTTAGAACATAAAGATAAGACTTGTAAATAGAAAATGTTTCAGGAAAGATGATGCGCGCAAAGGCCACCACAACCTCACGAACAGGACCAATGAGGTAAATAAAGAGGCGGGATACTGGTTTGGGGAGGAAATGAGCGACAGAGGAATCACTACCAGTGATACTCCGGGTCTTCAGGTATTGGCAAATTATGGCACACGATCCAGCGAGAAAGTAAAAATTTCGAGGGCCATCAGTAGAATTAGTGCCCCGCAAGGGACCGAGTTCCGATCCTCGAGCTACACCAGGTGTCGTGACATGGGCAAGAACCATGAGGGTCTCAACAAATTCGTAGTGGCGATGAAGATACTCCCGTAATGCACCTGGCAAAATTAAGCGACAGGAGTTGATAAGACGGAAGAAAGACTTGCTGAGCTTATGAACGAGAACACCTCGATCATTAACAACATGATACTTCTCGAAAAGGGAGGCATCGGCATGGATGTGCTCCAAAATCATGCCAAGGCGGGAAAAGAAAGTATTGCGGGACGAATGAACGAATGAAAAACCTTCGTCAGTGTTGCGTAATGGATCAACCGGCCACCGTAAGGGATCAGTCGAACCCAAAGCAGCCTCTATATCCCGGTCCAGTTCGACGTGTGGAGCCCCCAATAGCAGGTCACTCAATATTGCTTCGGCTTTCAGTAGAAGGGCTTGCGTCATTTTGGGGATAAGGTTAATCTGTAAGGGAAATCCATGGACATTGAGTGTGTCCCGTCCCTGGTTCCAGTACATGTCTGGAAGTCTGGTAGAATTATACGCATGACGGGACGCCAAATGCATCAGCTGGCGGAGGCTGTTGAATGGAGTAGGAAAGCCTTCCTTCAAAAGCTTATGTAAGGATTGCTGATAGTACTCCATGAACGTAAGCGAGTCGTTAGCGCTGAGATGCCTCGATGCCTCCAAGACTGCGATCGCGCGGAAAGCAAAAGTAATGGAAGCGAGATTTGACGTAATAGAAGATGGGGGATGGAAAGTTCCGTCTGGACGAAGATGCCAAAAGATAATGTAGCGCATGAGGGGACAGAGACGATGATCCTTCTCAACCTCAGAGTTATAAGGCGAGATCAAAAAGAAGGAGAGGGATTGAATAGCTTCACGCAAATCATGATGCTCGGCAATCAAAGCTCGGAGAGACTGGCACCGTTGACGCTGTTCGATTGATAGAGGAAGTGAAGGGGAAGGGGTCCGTCGATCGAGAGAACGCAGCAGGGCGCATATATAACGGCCCCAGTGAGTCGCACACCGCTGCAACCAGTCCTTGCTTTCGGGTCGACCGAATGGTTTATTTTCGAGATCGGCCGAGTCCAAATTTCTATACAAACAAATTAAAGATTAAAAAAATTGCGAAAATACAAACTACATACCCTTTTGGTGTGTGAATATGCCTACGAGCAAGCACATCCATTTCGCCAACGGAGTCCCACATATCAGAGAACATGGAATTAACCGCCTCTATTACCGAATAAAGGGGGTCGTTACGAGAGGGAGCATCAACCAAAGACAACAGGTCTTGAAGGGGGTAGCCTCTGATGGAATCAAGCCATCCAGAACTATGGAGGAAAGCAGACGTTTTGCGAGGATCATTGGAAGGATTGACAGGGCGAAACATGTGTTGATCGTTGGGACGCATGGCAGACAAGTAGTCGGTGAGAGATCCGTATGGCCTCTGCACGGCAAGGTTAGGGTCGACACGCACGACTATCTGTTTTCCCCTAAATCCAAAAACGCGCTGTATATTGCATTCATCATACGACATAACCTCACCCATATGGGAATCGGCATAATGGCGTTGAAGGGAGCTTGTGGAACCTATAGCGACACCGCAGGATTGGAAGGTGCAGACGAAGCCCGTCTCCATTTTGAGGCCGATGATGGGGGGAATGACCTGCGTGGGGGACAGAGAGCATTCAGCGATAGCCATGTCATCGAGCATAGCTTGAAATTCTTCTTCGGATGGGCAGGGGTGCTGGTGGGAGATAACATGAGAACGGGCAAGATGAGGCTCTAATGCTGCAGAACAGTCGACGCATATAACCAGCTTATGCACAAGGTCAACATGAAGCGCTGATCGAGCCAAGATGTCGCAATGTTGCAAGAGGATGGCAGGATTTGGAGAGGGAGGGTTTTCATCCACGTCAATATCTGTGCGGGGATCATACATGTTATCTTCGTCGCAGAAAGGATTGTCACCCATGACGGTATCTTCACGTGAATTGCCAAGGTGTTGAGATGACGGAGAGGGAGTGCGAAGACGGGTATTGTCATCTGACATCAAATGATGAGTATCCATGATCCAAGGATCGAAACCCGAATACCATACCGAAAGGGATGGGAGCTCCTACAGGCGGGTCATATATACTCTCAAGATCATCGTCAGCGTTCGAGCGCATATGGTCATCATTGCGAGAGAGAGACTGCTCTTGAACATAAACACAAGCTTTCAGCAGATGCGACCTTATCTGGTCTGCGTCGGGGGTACGATACTCGCGACAAAGACAATCGAAAAAGTTGTCCTCAGATCGTGTAACAGTGATATGAAGGGCTATATGCGCGCAGGTTAGCAAGGGAAGAGTAAGAACAAGTCAACTCACAGCCGCGATTGATCGCCACCTTTTGCTGATGAACTTGGCGAACATGGGCCGTGAGATTACGACAACGAACACCGCAAGTAGGACACCTAAGAGAATATGAGTAACGAACAAGTATCAGGAGAAAATGCGTACGTGACACGAGTACCGGGAGCCATACCAAAAGGAAGGAAGGAATGTTTTCGACCAAGGAGGATAAATAGAAAGTTCGATGAAATAATAATAAAACACGTGACCAAATATGCATTCGAAAACGGAAGGGAAAATATCGAATGCATCACGATGCAACAAAGAGACTAGAACAGCCGAGTTCGTGCATGTGGGGGACTTGCAGAGCGAACGCGTAGTGTTGGGCTAGAACACAATGAGTGTGGCCGAGACGAACAAACTGCTTGGAGGTGGGAGGTATGATGACGACGGTCAGGTCGTCGGGAAAGAAGGGAGTGAGTGTGATGAGGTTCACGTCATACAAACAACAAAGAGAAACAGGGAAACAAAACGGAAGACGGGACGTACGAGCGCAGAAGACGAAACTAATGGCGAAGGAGACAAGCGTAGGAATTAGGATAATGCGTGGATCACAATGCAACAAAGAGACGAGAACAGTCAAGTTTGTGCATGTGGGGGACTTGCCGAGAGAACACGCACTGTAGGGTTGAAACAGGATGAGTGTGGTCGAGACGAACAAACTACGTGGGGGTGCCGCATTGGAGGAGATATGACGACGACGTTCACGTCGTCGGGAAAGAAGGGAGTGAGTGTGATGACGTTCACGTCATACAACGAGAAAGTCACTCAGTAATCATTCAGTGACAGCGTTCACGCCGCAACATGGAGAAATAGAATGACATATCACAAATAAGAAGAAAGATAGACAATAAATCAAGAACGTACTTGAATTTGACCAGACCAACGAGTATACAACAGCGGTTGAAGCGGAAGGTCACGCCATGGTCACAGAACTCGACAAGAGTCACAACACCCGATTTGGAAATGACTGAGAGTGCGGCAAGGAAAGGGGAGGTCTGAAAGAACGCTTCATCCCAGGAATGGCTCCCCAACGGCCATGGATGATGGTTCTTAATGTGAATCAAGACAACTTTGCCTTTGTAACTAGTCCGCGACGTGGCGCGGTGAGGCGCGACATCGTATTTTGTGAATCACACTGATCACGCGATACTGATCACGACCTAATATGGAAAGATTGCCGACAGTGCGAGCAAGGAACTCATCTGGAAGGCCACCTCATCCCAGGGATGGCTCCAAAACGGCCATGGATGATGGTTCTTTATGTAAATCAAGACAACTTTGTCTCCCAAACTAGTCCGCGGTGTGCCGCGGTGAGGCGCGATATCGTATTTTCTGTGAACCACACTAATCACACGATACTGATCACAACCTAATATGGAGAGCGCCGAGAGCGCACGGGGCTGCTTGTTCTGGATGTAAATAAAAAAAACTTTGTCTGAGTGGCCAGAGCGTATTTTCTGAAATGTACTATCAAATCACGCCAGACAAATCATGCCCCTCATCACCCGTCAAGTGTCGGTGCCCAAAAAATTTTACACGGCACAAACTGCAATGAGACAGGGACTAAGATGAGCGACAATGGGATAGGCGGCAATGGTACGGCAAGGGTCTACGGACGAGGGGGGGGGATGACCGGGATGACCTGAAAATCCTCTAATCCAGAATTCCACCCAAATTCTTCACCTGGATCTAAATAGCTCCCCTTTTGGAAGTACGGGTGGTGCTCATCGATGTTACCGTGACCCATTTGTCTAACGATCTTCTTCGCGATGGATTGAGCATACATCAAAACATTTGACGCACGAATGGGAGCATGGCCTTTCATTCGGTAGAGTTCAGGTGTGAGGACCATGCGGCATAATGCGGCGATCGACCGTTTTTTCAGCTCTGATGGAGGTTAGCAAAGCACGCTAGACAATGGGATTTAAAAGACCTACTGCGACTCGGATCTGATCGAGGGAGACCAATAGCCATTTGTAAAATGGTCTCTAAAGCATGGTGATGAATTTGATTCGTCAACTCGCCATTTAACCGAGCATCGAATAACCGCCCCATTTCGGTAAGATGACAGGTATCGTATGAGTAGAAATGACCGCCGATAGTGAAAGACGCAACAGGGGTGTAAACCGAATGAACTTGAGCAGGTGGTTGGATACTTGAAGTAGATGAATAGTAGATGAAACACGAGGGACAGGTGACTCACACAAGATCGCCGGGGTAGATATGAACTGTCTCAGCGTGTATACCTGATTTCTGAAGAGAATCCGGGTTGCACAGCTCACGGATCACTGAGCACAATTCTTCGCGACAAATCGTCGGGTCGGTGGTGAAGTAAAAGGTCCAGAGTTTCACACCGGAGATTCCCAAAATGTACGTGGCATCACCGTCAGCATCGTGGTGAGGATACGTTAGTGCGCCAGCTTGATGGGCGAGAGCCCATGAGCGAACGGCCAAATTGTCTGCCGTGACCTTGCGCTTGTCGAACGGCATATCACGCTGAGTCTGACTCCAACCAATCGTCAGACCATCATCGAGCATACTACTGACGCGTTAGCATACAAGGTGTGAACAAGAGGAGAAAATGAATTCACCTGATCGATTGGGGCATCCCGCGTTGCGTAAGAGGTATATCTAATACGAAACGACATTGGTCGGGATCATTGATCCCAGCAATGAGTTGCGAGAGGGTGCCAGACAGATGTGGTTTATCAGATCTGATTACACGACGCGCAGTATCTGCAAAACACAAAGTTAGAATTCATGAGAAGAAGAATTGGACACCCACCGTGTATGTCCACCATCATGGCGGGAGAGATGCCAAACGTCCGAAGAAGACCAACTTCTGTAAACGAAAACGAACCGGTAACTTCGAAATTACGGACGACGACAGGATGGCCAACGGACAACGATTGGCGGATGGCGAGGACAAGACTATAACTGTCGTGATAACTATTCTTGTCCAAGAAGTCGACGTAATGACTTCCAGGGACAGACTGACGATAGGAAGCGACACGGCGGACATAAACCTCGTCGAATTCGAGATAATTTTTGCCTTCACGAATGAGAGTTGGCGCGATAGTTTGGAGACCACCAGACCATTCCACAATATTGGCCGACTCGTGGACTTGCATTCCACGAACGTGTGAGACCAAATCCAAGTTATGAACAGGGCTTCGAAAAGAATTACCAGCTTGCGGGACGGAGAGGGTATGCGAAGATGCTACACATCTCATTAGTGCAGGTACGAGACGAGAGGCATAGACAAACCAGGAGGGGGTTGGCCTTTTTGCTTCTTGCGTTCCCGGTAAGCCGCCTGATTTTCGCGACGGCGCTTTCTGTCTGCTTCCAACGCCACAGAGTCACTGAAAACGCATTAGGTCTGTTCATTGAGATGGTGAAACAGCGTATATACTTTGCGAAACGTGCAATACGATTTTCGTATGCTCTTTTGTTTTCTTCGGCTCTCTAAGGGCGGGGTTATCAATTAGACCCACTCCATGGAGATTATGTACACTGACTTTGGACATACTGATCACGGTGATCAACCTGCAAGCGGCGGTTTCTTTTGTAAGAATGGAGTCTGAAAATGAGATAAACAATCAGAAAGTTAATGCATTCAAGTCAGTAGCGCAGATGGTAGTATGGATCGAATAAACAAAGAGACACAGCTGAAGGGTTAGCAAGGTTAAAACAGCGAGACCAAAACTCTGAGTGGAGTGGCAGATTGAAGGAGATACGACGAGGACGTTCACATGACACACAACAACAAAGAGAAATAGGTAACAAAACGGAAGACGTGACGTACGAGGGCAGAGGACCAAATTGATGGCGAAGGAGACAAGCCTAGGAATCGGTACAATGCGTGGGTCACGATGCAACAAAGAGACTGGACAGTCAAGTTCGTGCGTGTGGGACTTGCTGAGCAAACACGTCCTGCGAGGTTAAAACAGAATGAGTGTGGCCGAGGCCAAAAAACTGCGTGGGTGTGCCAGATAGAAGGAGATATGACGACGACGTTCACGTCGTCGGGAAAGAAGGAAGTGAGTATGATGACGTTCACGTCATACAACGAGAAAGTCACTGGCCGTTCGCGGCGCCAAAATTAGGGAAATAAAACGGAAGACGGGACTCACCAACGTAGAGAACCGAACCTGTGGCGAACGAGACAATTCTAGCAATCGGGATAACGAGTGGGTCACGATGCAACAAAGAGACTGGACAGTCAAGTTCGTGCGTGTGGGACTTGCTGAGCAAACACGTCCTGCGAGGTTAAAACAGAATGAGTGTGGCCGAGGCCAAAAAACTGCTCGGGGGTGCCAGATAGAAGGAGATATGACGACGACGTTCACGTCGTCGGGAAAGAAGGGAGTGAGTGTGATGACGTTCACGTCATACAACGAGAAAGTCACTCAGTAATCACTCAGTGACAGCGTTCACGCCGCAACATGGAGAGATAGAATGACATATCACAAATAAGAAGAAAGATAGACAATAAATCAAGAACGTACTTGAATTTGACCAGACCAACGAGTATACAACAGCGGTTGAAGCGGAAGGTCACGCCATGGTCACAGAACTCGACAAGAGTCACAACACCCGATTTGGAAATGACTGAGAGTGCGGCAAGGAAAGGGGAGGTCTGAAAGAACGCTTCATCCCAGGAATGGTTCCACAACGGCCATGGATGATGGTTCTTAATGTAAATCAAGATAACTTTGCCTTTGTAACTAGTCCGCGACGTGCCGCGGTGCGGCGCGACATCGTATTTTGTGAATCACACTGATCACGCGATACTGATCACGACCTAATATGGAAAGATTGCCGACAGTGCGAGCAAGGAACTCATCTGGAAGGCCACCTCATCCCAGGGATGGCTCCAAAACGGCCATGGATGATGGTTCTTAATGTACATTAACACTAACTAACCTTCAAGTTTGTAACTAAAATAGAGAATGAGAAAGCGATGTCCACGCCGCAAACGAAGCAAGATGGAAGGGTGATACTACTATGCACGTGCTGGCTTCGCAGAACTGTGGTAAAAATAGAGATCATAGAATGAGTAAAAAAAATAACGCACCGCCGGCTTTCGCAGTGTGCCCGAAGAGGACCAACCACTCCGGGGGCATCCCTAAGCCCTTCCATGGGTCCCCCCCTCCCTCGCTTCGCTCGGGGGGTCCCCCCCATTCAGGGCTTAACCGTTGGGGGTCCCACCCCGCTGCGGGTTTGGCACACTAAAGCCGCGTTCGGGCGGTTATATATAGTATAGGTCGATTATGGATAGCTAACCTAAAAAAAACCTAACGGGGGCTGCGCCCCCCCTCCCTCGCGGCGCTCGGGGGGTCCCCCAGCGAACCTAACGAACCCTAACTAACTAATATATTCAAGTTCGTAGAATACCATATCCCGGGACGCGCTGATCACTTACTGATCACTCGAAGTCGCGACTCAACCGCTGACAAATCAATCAAATCATACCGGATATGGAAATCGCCCGACATAAGTGGGTTGGGGGAGGAAAACATTATGTCTAAAAGAACACCTAAACCCAGGAATAACACCAAAACGGTCTGCGATCCTTGTCCGGCATGTAAATGGGTACAACTTTGCCTCTCAAACTAGTCCGCGACGTGCCGCGGTGCGGCGCGACAAAGCATTTTTCACAAATCAAGTATTATATTCATAGCGAGGTGGGATCGTGAGGGATCCGGGAAATGGCCAAGGGTCTATGGTTACGGACCGAAGTCCATTGTTTTCAGATATTAACATCTAGGGTTCTACCACATAGGTCCTCCGCGGCGACATGTTCTTTGAGAAACATAAATCACTCTGTATAAATCGGAAATGAAGAGATATCCACCATATGGCAGTGGAGGACCTATAGTGCTATGGAAACCACATAACATTCCCACCGGGGCCACGGCCCGGGATGCCGCGGTAGCCCGCGACCCCACATTTATCATTATTCAGTCTTATTTGTTGTGGATTTTGATGCTAACCAATATTACCATAAAAGGATATATATGTGGTTTGTCACATGACCGTGAGATCGCTGGCTATCAGATAAAAAAAGAATCATCATGATTGGACCACGGGAAAGGTGTGAAATTCACAAAACAAAACCATTAACCCAATGGACCATTGGGTCAGGGCGTACGCTATTAGCTTATCCAGCTCTTGCCAGTGGAGTACGGGGAGGTTCTTAGCAAGGACCTTTTCGCGCTCGGTGACAAAGCCTTTCGCTTCCAGCAGGCTGCGTTCCAAGTGCAACGTCTAGAGGCACAAGAGGCCTCGAAGACACTCCCCTCCTTCATTAAGGGAGTTAAGGTGCCAACCCTCCAAGTCTCGAAAGAGATAAAGATGGTCCACCAAAACAAACTTGATGACTTTGAGGCGGCTCATCGACTCTATCAGCAAGAGCAGCTCGCCAGGGCGCTCGAACTGAAACGACTCGAGAAGCAGCAGCTGCTCAACGGCCTCAATGCCAGCACGTATCTGCCCGTTCTAATGGGTAGGTGCGCGTCGATCTACGGAAACCTGCGGATGGATAATCTGCTACCTACCGTGATCGAAGATGGCATGGTAGTGGACGCGAGAGTCGTGCCAGCGACGGAAACCGAGCCAGAGAAATCTGTGCCTGCGGAAAACCCCTGGTACAAGCTCCACTACGATTCGGTTATCCAAGAGCTGCCCATCATCTGTGGGCGGGTCATTGCTATCCAACGCGCCAAGGCTTCCAAGCTAGAAACGCGGGCAAAGGCCAAGAAGGAGCTCAAGGGTAAGGCCGAGGCAACCGCTGTCGAGGCGGGACCCTCAAGGAAGACCATCCAACAGCTCGTCCGAGCGGAGGTCGCCAAGGCCAAAAAACCGAGTCAGGGTCAAAAGGGCGGGAAGAAGGGCAAGAAAAGCTCTCCTCCCAACAAGGTAATCCGTTTCCACCCATATGACCAAACATTACGCTCATCCCACCGCTTAGGGAAAGAAAACCCAAGCGGCCGCCGCTTCGAAGAAGAAGCAGCAAAAGGGATCGGGCTCTGCCAAGAAGACTGGCAAGAACTCGAAAGGCAAAGGGAAGGCCAAGGCTCCCTAACCCCCCTTGCCGTTCTTGCCCACGACTGGCAGCTTGGTGTCGCCGCTGGTAGGTACACATTCGATCATCCGTTGTCTTACCCGGATTGGATCGTTGACGAAATTCCTACAGATTTCGCAACGTTGATTGTTTGTAACACTCTCATCCCTGCCAACTATTACGATGATGTACGCATTAGACATTATGTACACATCGGACCAAATATAATAGTTGATGACGACGCACTTGACCTGTTCCGAGAATTAAGCATAGGATATAAATATCTTATGCCTACTAACACACAGCCAATGCTTATTAAAGAAGCATGGCATGATTTCGTCGAAAGATTGAGATGGAAGGCATATTTTGCCCGTAAGATGCTCACCGACGAAACGTTCGACTCGGAATTCTATGATCCAGACTACAAGGTGCAAAAGGAAAGAGCTCCTGCACCGAAAGCGGACTTTATTCTTGAGAATGCCATCAGTGAGGGCGATGCTTACGTTCTCCGCGTAATTGCGGAATTACCCACTGTTAAGCGAGTGCCTCAACCCGCTTGGCACTTTGCGAATCGGCTCCAAGAATATCTTCGGAAGAAGGACTACGTAATCCTTCCTACCGACAAAAACCTGGGATGTTCGGTAGTCACGCGGACATGGTTCATAGAATCAACACAGAAATTACTAGACGACAGGAAATTGTATAGACCACTTTCTGTAGCACAACGTTGTGGACTTCTTGTACAAAAAATCAGAGAAATACAAGAATTAATAGAGCTTTGTCCCAACAAGCAACTGAAGCGCTTCTTTGGTCAGTTCATTCCGACTAGAGAAACGGAAGACTCCGAATATGCGTGGGTCTTTAGAACTAAATTACCTAAGTTCTACGGAATACCGAAGATTCATAAGAATCCGGTAAAAGCCCGACCAATAGCGCCCTGCCATTCTGCCCTTCAGAATCCAGTTGCGAAATACCTGTCAAAACTCCTAAAACCACTGATAGCCGAAGCCGGTTACGTGGTCACAGGCACTAAGCAATTAACGGATGAACTCCGCTCGCTTAAGCTGCAATCTGGGAGACCGTTCGAGATTATCACGGGGGATATAGTTGCTTACTACCCCAATATCCCTCAGGATCAAATGATCGAGGATATGCTCATGATGTGGGCCCGATATCTCGCTAAAGACGACAACCTGAAACGTGTCCATGAGGGAGAAATTCCTAATTTGGTCATATTCAAGAAGTTGCTCGTAACGGCAATGACATCCTTGTTAATCGAGGGCCCTGATGGAACAGTCTACGTTCAGGAAACTGGACTGGCTATGGGAGTCGCATGTTCTCCAGATATTGCAAATCTGTATGCGGACTACTATGAGCTTCAATACGTTCACCAGGCGGACAATGTAGCCTTCTATAAAAGGTACATTGACGACATCTTTGCAATCGTCTATACGGATTATTACGACGAGGAGTACACCGGAGAGTGGACCCCCAAAGCGTATATGACCGAAGTCATTGCATTTCCAGGATGTGTCATCGAATGGGAAGATTCGTGCCGGGGTCTTGCTTTCCTAGATCTATGGCTGTACATTGAAGGCGAAAGCATTCAATGGAAACCTTATCGCAAGCCGCACAATCACCTAGAACGAATCCCATGGGATAGCGCTCACCCCTTAGACATTAAACGAGGAACGTTTATTGGGGAGCTATCTCGGCTAGCCACCTTATCCAGTAAATTAGAGCATTACTCGGACGCTGTACGTGAATTATCCAATCTATACGTACAACGAGGTTACCCGCTAGCCGTCATCAGAAGCTGGTGTAAGAAATACGTCAAGCGACGGTGGGAAGTTAAAGACTTACCTAAACCGGAAGCGGATGCAGAGCCGTTGCTTGTTCTGAAAACCGTCTTCAATGATGTCTGGGAAAAGTTCAACATACACGAACTGTGTGACACCATGATGCAGTCCATCTCGCTTACCACAAGCGAGTGGCGTATGGGAACCTTTGAAACGCCACTCCCATACGAAATTGCCTCGGACCTCTTGTCGGACCGAGAGCTCTGTGGTGAACCTGCGCTTTTTGTGGAGGCGTTCGCTGGGAAAAGCCATCAAGGGACCGATTTTGGAAACCCTGGCCTATCTCATCCGGACACTGCCCCTCTACTCAAGCGTACCGTTCGCTACATTGATGCTCAAGGTCACGTAACGACAGAACCGATGAATATGCTCAATTACGAGTACTGGATCGTTGGTGATCGAAGATGGTTACTCTCACGTAAGCGCACGCGCAACATGGGAGATCTGGCCACGCAGTGGAGACGTAGCATGGTTAACGCCTTTCGGAAAGACGTTGACCCTATGTCCGATATCGTGTATGCGCAGACTACACGCGAGCACCTCGATAGGGAAACCGAGCGACAAGCTTGGAGGGAATCACGCGCTCAGAGATGGGCCGATGATTTCGCTCGCGAAGGTGACAATTCACATGCTATGGTGGATTTAGACTCCGATGATGGGGATGACACCACGGGTGTTATCTCCCTTGCTCCGGCCGCAACGGCTTGGTAGTAATTTCCGCTGGTTAACGAGAATCTCTGTTCCTAACCGAACTTAACCGAAAAGTATTGCCGAAGACCCCTGGAAACAGGGTGCGCTAGTACGCTCTAAACTTAGTAGGGGACAACTCGACTACGCCCTGGATACTACCCTGTCCCACGCTGTCAGAATCATCGTTACCTTGACAGGTTCGAAGAAGCACTGGTGCTGCTTTGTCATGATTACCATAAAACATCATTCCACGCTGTCAACGTATTTTAGAGTTATCTCCATTAGGACT
>JBBPPG010000302.1:0-29927 GCA_038091855.1 Leccinellum luteum | reverse complement strand
TATGGTGGCGCTGCGACGCATCTTCAGGGGACAGGTCGATATGGCTGATGCGTCGACGCATGTTCTCTGACGAGCCGTGACGGGAAAGCGAAGTCCTTGACGCAACACGTTTGACCTGGCCGTCCTTGACTTGCAAGGTGCGAGCGAGAGGTGAAGGCGGAGTCCACGCATGCACGTCAGATGGCGCATCACCGTTCTCTAAATGCGCCACTGGTGTCTCGCCAGCGAGGCTCGGGCCCCGGCTAACGAGCCCAGTAATGAAGTCGACGACAGCCCCGACGCTTCCACGCATGCCACTATTCCCCGCGCCGCCGTCTTGCTTTCTGGCGGCAGACCGTGCAGCGATACGGTCCGTTTCGGGGGTGAAGACGCGGGTCTCCTTGTACCCGGCCTCGCGGAGGAGATCTTCGAGGCGCTCGTACGTGTTGGACTTGCCACGACGGTGGAGCGGGACTCTGCCGAGCGAGTCTGGATAACGGTTCGCCGGACGTCCCCTCTGGGGAGTCGTCAGAATGACAGGAGAGGAAGTCGTGTGAGGCGAGAGATGTATTGACGAGTCGTCATCTTGCGACGAGAGGGGCGCGGGCTGATGGAGACATGGGGGTTCTATTAGGCTGCCCAGGAATGGGAACTGTATACACGTACAACGTCGGGTTGACGACCACTGGCGCCTCGTGCTGGTGCTGCAGTCATGATCCCGGTGTCTTGGCTGGTGAATTATGTAGAGCACGCGCGCGAGGTGTAGGACGTCGGGAGGCCCTCCCGCTACCCGAGGGGGTTTAAGGAAGGAGGAGGAATTGAATGGTGGAATGAGAAAAAAGCCTGGAGTTGTCGATGATATTTGTGGGGTGAGATTTCTATCGAATGTGACTGGTCGACGAGACTTGTCACATGTGTCATACGTTTTGACTAAATACCGAACGAGTTACGCTTTCCCGAGTCCCGACGCTGTACATTTACACAATGATAATTGACATCGACACCTGTCACTACCCGGGCAGCTTTGGCCTCTCGTGCCAAGTGTCTAGGTCAAAGCGAAGCCCGTTCGCTCCTGGTCCAGCCATCATTGTTCAGTGTTCTCTCTCGAATTCAACCTTTTTCAATGTGTCACATCGCTGTACGCATAGCCAAAGCTCGCCAACTTACATCGCCACTGCTACCTTTGTCAGATCACGCGAACACGCGAAGAAGAATAGTCAGACGCACGGAACGTGTTGGTGTACAGTTTGCTCTTGCACAGGTGAAGCGGCATCCTGAATCGGCAAAGTTGAATGCGATCATTAATCCCACTACGACGAATCGGTGGTTCTCATACCAATACAATCCAGATCTGTTACAAGAAAAGGCACCCAGTATATCAATTTGGAAGATGGTGACAAGAATTCCACGAGTCAGCACGAAGAAGAAGAACCGCCGGATCCACAAGTGCGTCCTGTGAGTGATATGAATCACTTGACCGAACTTCGTATCGCGCCGCGAACTCACTTCTGTACTCCGCCAGGAGTCGAGGTAAGAATGTAACAGAGGGTGACTGTCGAGATTAGGTCACCTAAAAGCACGAATCCCTCTTCCGCGTAAGCCGGGACCTAGTATGCGAATTGCACTTGGTTGTGGAACGCCAAGGACAGTGATGCTACTTACGACGAGCTTGAGGCTTCCATGTTTCCGGATTCGCAAGAGGTGTACGTATACCATTCTCGCTACACAAAACAAACAAATTTAGCACGATGATCATCTCAGTATGACGATCCACTGACCTAAACCAGTCCCTATCATCTTGTCGTGATTTACGTTTGTTCCATAATCTAGGGACACACCTAACCCTCCCATAGCAGCAACAATCTGTACGAATCCAGTCAGTCTCAGCAATAATACTCAGTGTACATTTGACGGACTCACAATGAACAACGGCAGAACCACGTTGAGCTGCGTTAAAATAGGGTATTTCCGCATAACTGCCAAACTTGTTGAGAAACGCTCCATGAAGTCGCGGAATGTTTGCTTACCCAAATAGATTCTAGTAGCAAAGAAAATTTGCACCCTTGAAGAGAGTTTAGTCACGTCCCCATCGACCAATGTTTTCCATACGTCGCAGTGACCACGGAAGTCGTCCCGAATTCTAACCACATCGTACTAGTGATTCTGCGTTTAACCGCATGCTTCTTGCATAGATTGGCCACGTACTCGGGTACGCTTTCTAGCGCGGTGTAATTGCCAAAGTTCACCAGCTAGGGTCACACCGGGTAGGAGAGAGAAGCTTCGTCAACATACTCGAATGTGGCTCACAAAGTAATAGTACATCGTCGTCGCAATCAAGGCAGTGTCCACCGTGTCAAAAGTTCTGGCATGACTTCAGAAAGAAAAGCGCTCCGGGTCAGGTTTGGGTTTCACATACATGACGGCCAAGACCTGCAATGGGTTAGTATTGGACAGCGTCAGCGCAGCACCACCACATATCGAACCACACAAACCACACCATGGAAGAGGGCGGCATCTTTGTTCCGACCGAAATAGATGCACGTCTGAACGTACGTCGTTCCGAGAAGCCTGAGTAGGAGAAATGCGTCAGGCTATCCGGTTTCCGAGGAAGATGAACCGCTCACGTCGTATTGATCACGAAGCCTATTCCTCGTGTTCAGTATAGTGCATTTGAGATACCATAAAGATTGACGTCACCCCAATACGTTGGCCCATAGTAGTTGATGTTGTTGAACATGGTCCAAACAGCCGTCGATCACGGATATTCAGTTGTTGTCTGTTGGGAGCACGAGAGTGGGCGATTTTAAGCGAAGTACCCCCGGGACGCCAAGTCGTCGCTCTGTGGGCAAAGGGAGTAAGGGATGTCGTCAGCGCATCAACGTTCTTCTTCCTCAGGAACGCAAAAGTATGGGTATGAGCATGTGTAGTGACTCAGAATGTTTGCGAGCGTCTTCCGAATCTTACGTCTAGTGCCTGCCGACCATACAATTCCCCGGAACATGGTGGTGGAATAGAAGCCGGGCCACTTAGATGTCAAGGATTTGATCACTGGGAACAGCCTCGCCAGTGTTCGGGCTTGTTAGCTCAGGTTCTCTAGATTAAGCATCATGTCCAGGACGCCACATTAAGGTCTACAATAAACATCCGGATAGCCGTAGAATGAGATCAGGAAGATCAGACAGGTGCCTGACTCACAAAATAAAAAAGGTCCTCCCGTAATTCATTTTCTGAATCGTTCTAAACGTGTTTCCCGGCGTTATTGCTGCATCGGATCTGGAGTCAAGGTGACGACCGAAGATGCCACGACGATCATGCCAGTTCCTGGAAAATGTCCACCTTGAAAGGATTTCAATACCCAGGCAGGTGAGTTGATGGGACCCATCAACTTGCTTCAACGTAGAATACTGTATGGATGCAACCTTGGGAGGGTGCGTGACACGTTCCCACGGTATTACAGTTAGCAACCAGACCGTCTTTGGAGCGTGACACCTCTCAGATTAGCAACGGTTCATCGCTGTCTAATATTTGGCAGAGTGTACTTGCTGCTCGTGTCTGAAATTTCTCTCAAATTGTCACGGACCTGGGATAGCAACCGCACCCCCGCGTGACGTGTGACAGGGGTGAAATTAGCAACGCAACCACCCAGCGTGACGCGTGACGGTTGCATCCACACAGACGGCTACAGTAGAGCCCAGTCACGGTGGTTCAACGTAAATGGTCACCGCGAAGAGTTGAACAGAACAAAGTTGGACTTCAAATTGAAACAGTGACCAGCGCGGACGGTACACCGGTAACCATGAGCCTGAGTGCCAAGATTGAAAACATTGAGATCCCAAAGGATAAGTACCAACGTACGTTGCAAAATCATCTTCTAGATCAACACCAAATCTTTTTCGGAATAGAGTAGACGTCGATGTACATGTTTAAATTTATAGAATGTCACGGTAACGTCGTCCCTTCTAGGTTGCTCTCACGGCGGTGTCTCACCACCCCACTATAAATGTGAATATCGAAAGCCGCTGGGGCATCGATCATATTGACATCAAAACCTGTCACAGCACCAGCTTCATTTGGAGTCGATTATAACACGAACGACGTTCATTTTCTATATACTTCTGGTCCAACCCCTCATTGTTCAATGTTCTTTCTCGAATCGGCGAACACGACCTGACCAATTGAAAAGGCTAAACAACCTGTAAGATGGTGGCGAGTATATGCCACGAGTCAACATGAAGAATGATAGTTGCCGGATCCGAGATTGGGTCCTGAGTGATATGAATCAGTTGACAGATGTTCCCGTCACACCCAGCACCCGCGAGCTTTCTTCTTGACCCCGCCAGGAGTTGAGGCAAGAATGTAGCACAGTATAGTGCCACGAATCCCCCTCCTCCAAGTAGACCGGAACCTCAAATTACAAGTTTGCAACTCGTGTTTGGCAGGCAGACGTCAAGGAAAGCACATCTGTACCTCTTCAAGTTAGCCTAAGTTCATAGCACAAATTCGACGGATACCAGCCCCTATTGCATGCGGTCGTGATCCAGAGGAGAAGCGGAGGAGAGACGTACGTCGAGAAGGCTGATAGAGAAGAAACGCCTCAGGCCGTCCTGTGTCCCACGGAAGTCTCTCACCGTGGTGACCACGAAGCCTATCGTCCGCGCTCACTACAGTCCATTCACGACACATAAAGGATCACATCGCCTCAATGAGTGAGCGCATAGTAGCTGATCAGGTTGAATGTCATCCGAACGGCTGTTGATCAGGGTGTACGGGCGTACGAAAAGGCAGGGATCGGTTTTAAAGTACGACCCTTGCGGCACCCTTCAAATCGGCGAGTATACGTGAGCAACAAGGATAAGGGTCGTCGGTGGGAAATGTACGTATTAGGTTCCTTTTCTTTAGGAACTTCGCAACAGCATGAATCTCAGAGGGCGTGCGTAGTCAGAACGTTTGCAAATCTTGTCCGAGTCTTGTATCCAGCGCCTGCTGAACTTCGATGATACAGGTCCCTACCGTCGACCCGCTTAGGTATGGACTATCATTTGATCGTTGGCAAAACTTTTCCCGCTTCAGGACATATTAGCCTCCAAGATGTGGGACGCGACACGTTACGGGCGTTTGAACATCGGAGAGCGCCATAGGCCAGATGGCCCAATATCGACGTATAGCTGGGAATGTCGTTTTGGAAACACAGCCGTAGAAATCATACCTCCTGGTTAGTATGCGTGACCCACTCAAAAAGAATCCAAATGTATTTCCCCACAGACAAATCCACGATTTCCACATTCGGGCCAAGGTTCAGGGGGGAGAACACGGTTGATCGTGGTTCCTGGTAAATGTCGACCTTGAAAGTATCTGCACAGGTCTCAAGTCAGGGTTCCTGGGAGAAATTTGTTGAGATACGTTACAACTAGTTAGATTCTTTTGGTATATTGTTCCCACGCCACGCACTACTTACAGCTCCGTATTGTCCCGCGCATCCGTTCAAGTTTCACTCTCTTGACTGAGCTCATCTTCTATAAAATTTCGGTCTATAGGGAATCAACTTGAATGCATCGGCCCGATGAGAGGGGTTCGCTCGACTCACCGCGCGCTCTGCAGGCGGCTGCAGGATGTCGTCAGTCAACTCACAACCGGCAGAGCTCATAGTGGACACTGGACATATGTATGATACTAACACGAGTCAGGTCTCGACGGTCCGTGGCGCAGATGGGACCCTATGACCCTTGAAGGCAAGGTAGGGCATAGTATAGGGACAGAAAAATGACTTTCTGAGAGTGAGAATAAAAGTGCACACATTGAAGCTGTGACATGTGACACTGACTTGCAAGATTTGAGACTCCATCAAGAAATCATGATCGTTAACTTCCTCTTTCAAGTTCCTGTAGGCGCTTTCCTCATTCTTAAGGTAATTTTCACCTGGATATGGTAGATGCTGAATCTTGAATGATCACGGGTTTCTATGGTATTCTTGACTCGACTTACGTGGTAATGATTGCGTGAGTCGGAACGAAATTCGAGGGAGAATAAACCGTTACGGTAGCGTAGCTCAGAGACGATATCAATGATCAAGCAACTTCCGATGTCGAAGGGCTCGCGTGAGGCAGAAGTTGAAGAAGAATAACAAATCCGTAGTGAGTGCTGCGAACGGCGTCTGCAGCCTTACTGAGGGGAGGATGCAAGGAGGATGTCTTTTTCAGTCATTGAAAGACGTCTAGGACGTGATACGAAATACATCCTGCAGCACCACAACGCGCCTATCACTGTATCACAAAATGAACAGCGTCGGCGACTAAATCTATTAGTGTGTATGTACTATTCCGATGGTTATTCTTCTGAAGTACTCTTTCTCGAATTGAGCCTTTTGAATACGTTACACCTCTGACTCTTTATAGCCAAGGCTCGTGAACTTACATAGCAACTACTATGGTCGTCAGATCACGAATACGCGAGGCATAATAGCCAGACATACGGAACGTGTTGGTGTAGAGTTTACTCTTGCATAAGTGGAGAGACATCCTGAATTGTCAAATATGATCAACTCTGTTCCGAATCGATTTTACCTCTTACCAGTACAGCCCAGAAGAACTACAGGAAAAGGTCACGATTATACCAATCTGCAAAATGGTGACGAGGATTCCACGAGTCAGTACAAAGAAAAACAACTGCCGGATCCGACATTGGGTCCTGTAAGTGATATGAATCAATCGATTGGTCAGCACCTCGCGCCGTGAACTCACTTCTTGACTCCACCGGGAGTTGACGAGAGAATATAGCAAAGGGTTACAGTCGAGATCAAGTCACATAGTGCCACGAATCCCTCCTCCAAGTAGGCGGCCGCCTACGGAATTCAGATTTGGTGGGGAAAAGCCTTAATGAAAGCCGCGCCACCTACAACTAGTTTGATACTTCCATAGTCACGCATTGGCAAGAGGTGCACGAAAGCCATTCTTGCTGCACAGAACAAGTTTAGCATGACAGTCAACCCAGGGTGATGATCCATTGACCCAAACCAGCCCCTATTTCGTGCGGTTGGATATGTGTTTGTTCGAGAATCTGAGTACATACCTAATCCACCCATGGAAAGAATAAACTGCGAATCCGGTCAAATCTCAGCAGTACGACACATATGTTCGATGAACTGACAACGAGCAACGGCAGGAACTTATTGAACCGCGTCAAGATGGGATATTGTCGCATAACTTCGTATCATGTTAGGCAGCAATTCAAAGTGGCCAGATGTATGCTCACTCAGATAGATCCTCGTTGCAAAAAAAATTTGCACCCTTGAAAAGGGATTAGTTGTGTCACCATCTAGAATTACTAGATTTGCGTACGTTGTGGTGGTTATACAAGTCACTCCGAATTCAAACCACAGCGTACTGACGATGTGTCTGATCGCGTCGCTCTCGGTCAGATTGGCACCACCTACCTGGGGACAGTCCCTAACACCGAGTAGTTGCCATAATTCTCAAACTAGGTTATTCGAGGGTAGGAAAGACACCCCGCCAACACGCTCGAATGTTGCTCACAAAGTAATGGTATATTGTCGCTGAGACCAACACGGTACCCAATGTATCGAGAGTTCTGGTGTGACTTCAAAAAGGTGTGCCGGTCGAGTTTAGGCTTCACATACATGACTGCCACGGTCTGCGGTTAAATCAGTATTTGACACCGTCAAATCATCATCGCAGAATACATTGCCTATAATCAGACAATGGTGTACGAACCAATACATGGAAGAAGGCGGTATCGTTGTTCCGACTGAAATAGATGCATGCCTGGACGTATGTCGTCCCGAGAAGCCTGAACAAAATAAATACGTTAGATTATCATATTTCCCAGGGAAAATGAATTGCGCACATCGTGTTGATCACGAAGCCTGTCGCCCGTGCTCAGTATAGTCAATTCGTGACACAATAAAGATTCACGTCACCCCAATAAGTGGGCCCATAATAGTTGATTAGGTTGAACAACATCGAAACGGCTGTAGATCGCGAATTTCCGACAGGGGGCTTCGTTTTTGCGGATGTACGAAAAGCAGTGAGTATTTTTAAACAAACAACAACCCTTGAGCCTGTCCTTCGAATTGGCGAATGAAGTGGGCTGTTTTTCGCTCTGTAAGCAACAGGGATGACGGACGTTGTCAGTGGGAAAGCGTACATCAACTGTCATCAAGGTTCGCATTCCTCAGGGAATGTAGATATGAGCGTGCTATATAGTCGGAATTCCTTCGAATGTTGTCGCTAGCAGTGTCTTTAACCGAACGCCTGGTGGGCGTCGACGATCCGCTTTCCGGGAAAATGGTGGTGACATGAGGATAGAGACCGCCGGTCTGGGCAGGCGTGGATCACTGTGACCCATTTGATCGTTTGCCGTCTTTTGGAACTATTGTATTAGCAAATCGACTCACTGAGTGTATCTGTACGTTGGGGTAGAATGGAATTCCAGCATGCGAGGACTCATCTCCTCAGAAGGCCGAATGCTAGTACGTGCCTCGAAAAGGGGAGGGAAATTTTTTCCGTCGTTCCTCTAAACGTGCCATTTTGGTCTGACAAGTGCGCGATACACTGCAAGCTGTCTGCGCCATCCGGAACCACCGTGTGACAGTTCGCTTTCAATAGGGATGTAAGGATGACGTGGGTGATCGCGGTTCCTGACGTGACGAAAGCTGCCCTTAAAATTTCTGCAAGGTCTTGCACAGATGAGTCAGGGTTTCTTGCACGGTAAAACGTTCTGAACCAGCACTGGGCAAGGTGACAACTTGTTCACTCAACTAGCCGTGCGCTGCGCCAGAAGCCCGATGTCCGACTCCGGCATGCGAACCTCCGCGAGAGAGCCTACCATAGAGGATGACACAGCTCTGTTTTGACTGTCAGTCCGGCTCACGACCCTTGTAGAATGGTGCTTGGTAGTATTCCGTGAAAACCTCCCGATTTGATAGAGTAACAAAACATCCTCACATAGCGACTGTGGCTTGATGACACAGTGACATAATATCTCAGTCTCTGCGAGACATGAACGGTTGTTACGCCACATACCAGTATAGCAAATAATGGGACCGTGGTGAAGATTCCATGGCAAAAGTTCTAAAGTTGAGTGAGATTGACAGTACTTGTTTCAAGGTTCGATTCGATTCGCAACGTTCCCTAGGCCATCGATAGCCTGACCCTATTCTTAACACCGCACATGTAGATAACGGGAAATTTGACAACGCACGTCGTAAACCTGGTCAAACTCATGGCGCTCCTGCCAGTGAAGCTTTCGAACGATGAATAATTGAACGCTGTCCACATGGTTTAATAAACCGTTGATACGAATCATTCGCGGCACTGTCAAGGACTGCAGACCGAGTTGGATAGACCCAGGCCGGCACCGGCACTAGTACGCTCTGCTGACTTGTATAAGCTAAATGATACGAGGGCAAAGGTACCCAAGTCTCGCCCGTCGAGGCCCTTACTGATCGTATGTCATTTTCCATATTGGAAGCTAGTGCCGTTGATGACGCCGAGTAGCACACGAGATGCATCGCAAGTCGAGGGAGGATATGCATGTTTAAAACATCACGACAACCCCTTCCCTCGATTTGCATCCCTGTCGCTTCAGAGTCCAGGTTGCAAGTACTAGAAGTGAGTACAACCCAACTTGGTGAGGGGTCGTCACGGTGGTGTCTTCTTAGGCTCAGCTAACCAGGTTCTGTAGTATCATAAGTTAGTAATGCTTTCCACCGGCCGGTGGATGTTTGACTTGGGGATGACGAAGACACATTCCAATTGAGCCCGTACATGGCAGAATTTCTCCGATTGCGGAAACCCGGGACGATAAGTTCTAGGGAAGGGACTAGGGCCATCGATACCTCACTTGTATATACCAGGCGACACAGCTAGTACTCCTGAGATTATCAGGCAAGTACTGCCTCAATTGTGTCGGAAGCGACGGTTCAAGAAGCTGAAGATCTGAAGAGGGAGCTGGCTTGGGGGGGAATCGGAGTGCGTTAATTGGCCGGTAGGAACTTAATGGCAGCTGACCTGCTTCGATTAGCCAAACAAAGCAACCTGTATCGTTCACGCGTTCACCCACTTGGCACTGAAGTATACCACCCTCACTTACCATGGCCAAATTCTACGACGAAATACCCGAGTGGCTCTTCGAATGGATCCAGAAACAGCACATATTCTGGGTTGCCTCAGCTCCCCTCAGTAGCCAGGGCCACATTAACGTCTCGCCCAAGGGGACGGCAGAATGTTTCCATGTGGTCAATTCGAAACAGGTCTGGTACGAGGACCTGAGCGGTAGCGGTACGATCTGTGCCTCTCATGGAGTTACATAGAAGTACCTGACAGCGGTTGATTGGACATCATGCAATAATACTGTAATGTGGCGGACAGGCGTCGAGACTATCTCACACATCCGCGAAAACGGCCGGATTACCGTCATATTTTCCGCATTCGAAGGTCCCCCGAGAATTCTAAGGCTCTTTGGTATCGGTACGTCTCCTCCGAACTTTACGCCATCTTGGCCCTGGACGCGCCGATCATGCTGAGCGTCGTTGGAGGTACCGTTCACGAATACGGGACTCCCAAATACAACGCGTTGATCCCTGCCGAGGCGCGCAAGCCAGGCTCGCGTGCAGCAATCGTCGTCGACATCTACCAAGTTGGCACGGTACGTCCTCCCCTCCCCCGAAGGGATCGCTTACCAACATACCTTCCTTGCTCCGCGGTGATTACATACTCAGTCCTGTGGTTATGCAGTCCCTCTGTACGACTTCGTGACACATAGATCACAGCTCCTCAGGGTTTTTGACAAATTCGAAACCGAAGATCGATTGCTTGCCGCTTCCAACCCCCGAGCGCAACCCGAAGCTGAAAAATCACTTGTTTCTCCATGCGACACCAATGATCTCAAAGCAAAGGGCACAACACCGCCTCGTATGTCGCTCCGCGCATACTGGCTCTTGAAAAACATGCACTCCCTGGATGGTCTACCAGGCCTCGCTACAGCGCCCGATGCTATTTTTTCCATGACGCCCCAAAGTCGTTTTGACAAAGAGGTTCGGCCGATGATGCGTAATAGAAAGGGTCCAGTAAAGGATATACAGGGATGGGTGGTCCGAGATTACTTGGGGTTTACATCTGGTTTTATGTGCGGAAGTGTCGCCATTCTTGTGTTTGCCGCTGCTCTCGGCAAGTTGAGGCTGTGAAAAGTAAATGTCGGGGTATCCAAACCCATACCACACAAATGTTCATGCATTTATGAGAATTGCGCATTACCGGGGTGAATTTTGGTTGGGAAGGGTTGGGAAGGGGGGCCCAAACGATGGCCCCCCGGGGCTATGCCATTATGAGTGAGTGCACTGCATCTTTGGAGACTGTGAGTAACCACCGGGCACGTACGACAATTGGTGGGCTCAGGCTCCGTGCTTACGTAGTAGAGATTCTCCCGTATATGGCATGATCTGATCGAACATCAGACGACGTTCTGGACAGGGACCCATGAGGGCAGCTACCCTAAGATAGAAAAACATCTTGGGCGCAATGCAGGGACGGTGAGACATCGACCTTGAAGTGTCCAGCCAGGGCTAACCCTAAATGGCGGTTTAAATTCTGGAACACGAAACATTCATTACATACCTGGATAGACGAGAAGAAAGACACAGATATCGAAAGTCCTACGACCTAACAATTCCTTACTCTGCAACGGAGGCAGCTTGAATGTCGGGCCACCATAACTCGACTACGACCTGGTGTGAAAAAAGAAGTCGAAGTAAGGTTAGTTCTATGATAGCATGCCAACTCGACAGCAGAGCTCTCCCTTGGTAAGCTCTCAGGCTTGAGAAGAAGAGGAAGCAGAGTTGAGTATCCCGTGATGATGTCAAACAGAAGCACTGACGGATGCTCTGTGTATGCGATGAAATAGATGATTCGTTCCAAGCCGCATCCCTGGCGTCCGGACGGCTCTTTCTACCAATCACAATCTGAGTTTGTTTGTAAGCCTCTCTGGTAAGGTTGCTCGGTATGGTGAAGACTCAGAAGCGTACCCGGCACGCCGCAAGAAATCAATCATCGCAGTGCAGCGCTTCTCCAGTGTTCGTGAACAGCCATAGACGTTCTTCGTTCTGTCTCCGACTCTTTTGGAGTCCGTAAAGAAGAGGACCAGGACCGACCTCCTTGCGCAGGTACATCATGCCAACGGAGTCATAGGACGTTACTTCCACCGTCATTCCGGATTTTTATTTCACAGAATGCAAAGGCGGGTCCAAGGTAAACGTTGAAACTGTGGTGTGCGGGGAAAGGAAATATACTGCCTCAGCCCGACTCCGTCACAGGATGTAACAAGTATTAGATAAGCACAGGGGACCAAGTCCTTCTCTGTTCCCTTCCCAACCATCATTTCAATCGGTCCTATCGTATTGCCGCCAACTGCTCAGCACACATGTAATGAAGTTCAAAGGTAGCTTCAAGCTTCTTGCAAAACTATTTCGCCTCACGGACCGTTGACCTGATCCGCGGAAGCCATAAGCCTACAATCTCCTCGGCGTGTCTCATGCAAACTTTTTTACTTCCAGAATACGAAAAGAAGGCAAACCTTCTGATGGGTCCCTATAAATCCAGATTCCATTTTATACCATGTGATCGTTTCTACGCCACCCCCTCCTAGTGTCTGACCTCTGGCGGCCGTGGTTCACTGCCAGTGACTCAATACGCGTCAAGTGTCACCAACCGCGGCATGGCGATTGAGATCGTAGACGGGTATGCACTGTCGACAATAGAGGGAAACACGGTCGTCGAGTCCCGTCATGGGCTTTGTCCTCCTATCTCTTTGTCACTAGTGTGCATTTTTTCCTTCGTGCAGACCGCAGCCCGTATCCCAAAATGGTACACGTCCATCAAAGTTTGACCGCCCTGGTATGCTGACATGACATGCTCTAAGTCCAACTCCTGAGCCTAATGCCTTGCGATGTCCCTTGTTTTATTATTGGATTGCCAGCCTTTGCTTCCGACAAGAACGAGAGTTTTTGGGTACATGATGGTAATTTCCAGGGTCCCCACCTATAGATAGCGGACATCAGTGGCCACCCCCGTTGGTGGCATGTGGGAGCTGAAGCGCTGACTGCAAGGGCAACTGAGGGTCGTGCGCACAGCATGGATTTGGAGATGATCGATCGGAGTGCTACACAGTGACATAGTAGTTGATCGATCAGCAAGCAGTGCGATCGAGGTGTGAACTTTGTATGTACACTCGGCGAACGAACCCCGTTGCTCTCATCATCTCTATCTTGTATCCAAGGCAGCTACGTTGCCTTTCCAGAGCAATTCAGACGAATCAGAATAATGAATCGATGGTATTATTAATGTGCGGCAGGTGGACGGAGGATATGGCGGAGGCGGACGGAGGCGTTCTCGGAGTCGCGTCTCCATGCGGCGCGATAACATTGGTCTGAGACACGTGAATGGTGAATCGGGCCGGGATAAGCATGTGATTTGATGATTATTCACAGTCAACCAAGATCTTCTTCTGCGTGTATGGGCGCGCTCATGATATAAAACGCTGCCTACCAATCGCGGTCACGGGCTATGATAGCGTGCACATTGCGTGGCAATGTACGTATCTGGCGTATCTATTGAACAATGCATACTATATTGGGACTCACAATCATGGCTTGCGAGCGAAGGCGACGATCGCGGATGCGGCCGGCGAAGTTGTCAGTATGGTGCACATGCATGGCTTTCAATTGAATGCACTAAATTATTTAATGCGGCACTACCAGTCCATGTGTGCGATATATTATTGGATGCCATCTTCGTGATCCATCCACTTTTGCGACGTCGCGCCCGACTCGGAGTGAAACATGTCTCGCGATCATGATGACGTGACGGCCACTGTACTATGCGGCACCTAGTAGGCTACTCGTTCGTCGAATAGCGCCGAATCCCCTGGACCGCCCATACTTGAGCCTTCGCTCCTCCTCATCGCCGTCATGCATTAATATTAATGAGGGTCCACATACGCTGAGTCGGCATGCCCCGAAGATCACCGCCGACATGTTTCCAGAAGTGACAGGAAATGTCGAAGTCAACTGGTAGACACAGGAAGGGTCAGAAGTACTTGGGCTGTCAATAAGGCCCGCCAGTATACAGTACTAGGCTCTGCAGCATGTCGTGCGGCTTCCCCAGCCCACACGATAAAAAAATCCGACAAAAAAGCTTATTTGCCAGAAAGACTTGGACAAAGAACCACGTTGGAGTCCCATCCCCGAGATCTGGATCGCAGGAACATGTTATCGTATTAATAGACACAAGTACATATAAGATGGGCCTGGTAACAACTGCCAGTTGCACACTGCGTACACCCGCACGGGGTCGTCCAGCATTATGCCAATCATGCATCTAATCAATCACATGCAATGCAATGGTGCGCATGTGTTGCGCATGTGCCAATTGAATGTGCGCATGACGACCCACTTCAAGTCTCCGTGATTGGCTGTTCCGGAAATAATAAATAAAATAATTTCCCTCCTCCATATAATGTCCGATGCTGACAACTACTAACAGGTAATGATTATGATGTGACAACATGCTAGGGTCCTCTCGTCCGACCAGGTCGGCCGTTGTATGTATGGGGTATTCAGTGGACGAATGGCAGTGACCAATGGCAATGCGTGCGGAGTAAATTCAATAAGGCTCGGAGTTATAGGCTTGCGAGGGCGCTCGCTTATCTCGCTAGCGAGGATCCCATATGTACATACTCGTATAGTAGTCCTGGTCCGTCACTCGTCTTCGAATTCCGAGTCCGTTCGTGATGCGGCCCGTTTGATGGCGCGTAATTCCGAACTTTGAGTGGTATCACCGAGTGAAACATACCCACGACGCAGCGGTAACTTGAAGTAATTTGAACAGATGTCCGAGGGACACCGAAATCTCAGAGACAAGTGCAGCACTACGGGTCGTGACCAGCCTGAGGACGAGGTCGGCCATGGCCATACTAAGGGTCGATGCGATTGAATGGAGCTTCAAAAACCTAGCAATAATCAGATAAGCACGTCAATAAATGACGACAACCACCGCGACGATGAGTGCGGGGGAAAAACTTTGACTGACACACGCTGACCGACAATGCAATATGTGGAACCAATGGAGTGTTCCAGTTACGAGTGTAACGTACATACAGCACAATGTATTTGGTCATCGCGTAACGCCATCACATCACGTACCTGTAGTATTATCAAGTTCGTAATTTATTTTTATTTTTATTGTATTTTTATATTTCATTTATTGATGCGGCGGAATGTAAGCGATCGCGAGCGAACCATCCCGTTAGGTCAATATTAATATACCATTTATGGGAGAATGTACACAATCATTGCCAGTGTGTACGTTGGTAAAAATTGCTGTAGCGCCCGGCTGACCAGCCTGGTCCTCATATACGCTTTCCCCGAGCATGTGAGAGAGTCCCCTTGGGAGGGTTTCGATCCATTGTTGGGCGTCCAGAAGTTGATCCGACGGTCGTCATCAGTTACGCTACTGTGGCGACAAGGTGGACGTCCAGAAGGGCGATGATGATTTGCTGCCAAGGGTTCTTTGTTCTCGATGTCTCAGCACAGGTCGTTGACATCATTGGACACGCTCGACGGCGTACTTACACCGTCAACAAAATGCTCGGCCATGATGTGTATTGTGTGTGTGCGTGTAATCCATAGTACAACTCTGGTTGTACAGGAATGGAAGGGTATATGAATGTGAATGCAATGTACAACTCAGTCAAACCCAGACGACGAAAACCAAAAGAGAGAAAAGAAACAAGGAAGTGGAAACAACAACAATGCGTCGCTGATCAGAGATCCCACGAAGCACAAACGTCCGATGCCAGGGACACATCCACACGCGAGAGCGCGCTCCAGTCTTCTGTGCGATCACGCAAGAAGGTCTCCACAGCCGCGGACCAATCTTGGAGGTCGTCAAGGGCGCATTCGCGGGCGAAGTCGTCCTCCACTGCTTTTGTGGGAGCGTCGTCGAACACCCCGTGACGTTCTTGCTCGTAGGTGATCGAGATCGTCTCGACAGCACACGATTTGAGAGCGTCCAATGTCAAGGACAGATCATCCACGAGGAAGCGCGAAGCGTTAATGTGTACGTGAGGAACACGAGGCATGGAATGATGCGGAAGCGAAGCGAGCGTAGTCGCAATCTCAAATGAGCGAAGTGAAGGGCAGGCATTAAGCCAGGTTGTACAGGCCAGAGCCTCGCATTGGGTGTCGGCAGAATACATGCTCCCGGTGAGCACTAGCCTTTCGAGCGGCGATGTCGCAGGCTCTACTTTGGTGTCGCAGCCTAGCCATGTATCGCGGATCTCAAGAGTGCGGAGGGAGGGAAGACGGAGGAGACTCGGGAGGGAGAGATCGCTTCCGAGGACGGGGTGTGGTGGGACATCAAAGTCGTTGGTGACGATCGGGACATCATATGGGACATCACATGGGTCGGCGTGTATGGCGGAGCGGGATATGCGGGAGAGGGTGAGATGAGAGAGGGCAGGAAGGGATGCGGCGAGGGCGACCGCGAGACGCTCGGAGCTATTCGAGGTATGATGATTGATCAACGGATGCGCGGAGAGTGAAATAATGGGGAGTACTCACACAGGTGCGACGTTTTCCGTGCCCCAACAGCTTATCTCCAGCGAGTGAACGTTGAGCAGTTGTGAAAAGACGGGTATAGCTCTTTCAGGGTCAAGAGAGGATGCGAGTGAGAGGGAGAGAGAATTAAGACGTGAACACGAGCGGAGGATGGTGAGGATGTGGTCGGTCGGGGGAATCGCCCCTGTGGCACCGTGGGGCTGCTTGGTGCAGATGGCGAGGGATCTGACGTATGAGCCGTAGTGTGCGGGGACATGGCTGGCGAAGGCATGGAGGGCGGATAGGTCGGGGAGGGTTACGTTGGCGAAGATCGCGGGGAGACAGAGAACACGAGCGGCGGAAGAGGTGGAGGAGAGAGCTCGGACAGCGTGCGAGGGGAGGCGATGCACGATAGCGATGTGAAGTTCAGTGGGGAGTCGGTACCAGGACATATTTGTGATATTTCTGGGGGGGAGGACTAGGAGGCGGAGGGGGAGAAGGTTGAAGGGGGTATTTGTATTCTTGCCACGTCCATCTTTGTCGGCTCACATCGTTTCGTCCTTGTCGGCGAACAAATCAGACTAGTCAACTTCGATCCGATTCACAAGGGACACTGCTTGCTAAATGAGGAAACCATTTCCCGCGCCCTCTTACCCGGACTCCGCCGTATTCAGACACGCGAGATCCACTCCGGCGACTTTCCGTCCGACGCGCGCAGTCCCCCTTATCTGCTCCGCTCCCCCCGGCGCGCATCAAGCCACCCCTCCAATGTTCCCACGGCCCCAGATCTCAGATCTCGGTTTTCATTCACCCGACGGCATTCGACGCGCTCGGTGATTACCCCTCTCCTATCCAATTCTATACAGCAATTCCCGGCCCAATCCCGTCGGGGCTTTCCTTTTTTTTTTTCTCAGTTTGATACCTTACCTCTTTCTTGCAGACTCACTCCATCCATATACCTGTGTCTGTCACCACCTCGACAGTTCGTTGCCTACCTCAGTACCGCTGCCACAAACCCAACGAAGCAATATTTGCTGCTGTGCTCAATCTGTCGACACCCAGGCTCCGCCCTGCCTCTAAGCGAATCAGCTGAGCTGTGGAACCAATAGCGCTTTAGTCTGATCTCGGGCTCAATCCGTCGAGATGGAGATACACGCAGCATCGTACCGAACGTGCGGGACTACCGTAGCAAAAGCACATGCATGTTTATGTAGCAGCACTTATGGACAGAGGCGAAACAACTGCTTCGTTTTATCACGTTTCATGCCTTGCCTGCCGCCGCGGCTTTGGCGTCCTCGGCAGCAGCGACCGCCGGGTTCACCTTCTTCCCATCCTTCCAGCGAACGCGTGGAGGCGGCGCACGGTTGCGACGTCCCTCGCGTGATCGTACACGGACAACTATACAATCCGAGACCCTCAGCTGACCATCGCGGACGGATCCCAAACGGCTCTTACCATGAGAGTGGATGGCGCACGAGACGCAGTACGCAATTTTGATGTACAATTTCGGAATAACATATTCTACCCCACCAGAAAGAGAGAGGGAGGCAGCGGAAAAGAAAGATATCGGATCAGTACAATCCCCCCCCCTCAGGGGAAACCATGAAATGAACCCACCAGGATAAACGCTTGCTTCACTGATATCACGCACGGCAGCACTCTCCACCATGTTCCGCACGGTGAAGCGTTTGATAGCCTTGTCCTTGGCGACGCATCGTGAGCAGTTGGAGCAACGCACGAACCCGACGTGGCCGCGGCCCTTCTTGTTGCGACCACCGTTTCTTCTCTTCTTGGTCTGTTCGAACATGCACGGGGTCAGTTACGGGGACGGTGAACGCGAAAGAGACGAGGCGAGAGATAACGCTGCGTGTGTGAGGACCCGTCTGTATGCATCTCGTCCCACCGCTGCTCCATCCACACCACCGCGCTTCCATCCACCGCGTACTATCGTCGTTCAGATTATATGGGTCCCCAGCACGGCAGGAGGGTCGCCAAACAGTCTTTGAGCTTACCATATTGCAGTCCCGTGTGTCTTGAGGTGTTCGGTCGTCGTCTCTCGTCTGGTTCGATACCTAAATCTTCATTCAGGCCTTCGGCATTCACCGTATTTATTCACACGCCCAGCAGTTCATTATACCTGCCCTGAGCCCCCTTGAAGCAAACGCATCCGTACATCTCACATGATCTTTTTCTTTCTTTTCCTGTCCAGATAGCCTACGACAGACCCGATATCAACCGCATTCGTTCTCCATCCCGCGGGCTTAGAACACCGTTTCCACCTCATTCTCGTCCCTGGGATCGACGCAAGCGCGTCTCATCGCCGCTTGCTCCTCGGCACTCTTGAACACCTTGCTCAACTTAAACTTCCCATCGCAACCTATCCGAAATTCGTCCGCACGCGGCGATTGGATCTCTTGGAGATATGACACGATCTCCCGTGCATCCTGTGCAAAGCGTGTCCATGTGTACGTGCGAAAGAACGCGTAGACGGATTTTCGCGCAGTGAGACAAGACGGGCGAGCTACGGCCGCGTGTGAGATGTACGCACCTCGAGACCGAGCTGGACACCCTCAGCCAGCGCCGTAAATAATAGCTCCTCCACCTCCACTCTCGGTGCGTCCAACAGACGTGACGCCTTCGCAGCGCCTAGGATCGCGCGACCCGACGACGAACGATGCTGGAGGTATTGCGAATTGAATGCGTCCAGTGAAACTTCAGAGGGCTTGAACTCAGCCAGAGATGAGTCAAGGACGGATTTGATCGGTTCGGACACGTCGACTGCGGAAGCTGTTACGAAACGCCAGGTGTCGGTGCTAACGGTGAGTTGACGCGAACGCTCGACTGACCTTGTTTTGTCAGCTGCACGATGCGGACGTGCACCTCCGGATGGTCTGGGACGCGTGTATGCGCGCGACGCAGTGCTTGCGTAGCTTTCAAGTACTTTTCTGCAATTGAATTGTCAGATCAGATCCGCAGTCGGCAACTCCAAATACGCACTCTGCCGTATAGCAACATCGAACACAGTCAGGTTCACCTCCACGTCATCCTTCCCGAAGTCTCCTAACGACCCCAGGAACTTGCTCGCCCGCTCCAACGGATCGTCCGCCGTAATGAGCTTCAACCCCTCCGGATCGTCATCCTTGCCTGGGAGCGGTTCGAGTCCCTTGTCTTCGTTCTGCTTCGTTCGCACTACTAACCGGATGGTGATATGATATACATGGAACTGCATAAAACGATGCTTGAATTCACCCTTTTGTGAGCTAGCGTCGTCATAGTCTGGAGACGGCTCGGTTGTGGCTTTGTGCGCCGCCTTTTTTGCTTTGCTGAGCGCCTTTTTGGAAACTTCCGCAGTGGGTTCTGTCAAGAGGAAGATCGCTTTAGATGAAGACGTAGAACAAGGGATACGCTTACCTGGTGGACGCAAGGATTTAATTATCGAAGGATCGTCGTGGAGCTGGATCCATATCTAGCAACGAACCAGTCAGCATTAGGACACTCAAGGAACAGAGAAACGTTACTCGAGCGCTCCACACAGCAGCGTGAATATATGCAGGGTTTGAATGAAGGGTATCCTCCCAACCCAACATGCTGTGAAAAGAGTCAGATCGGTCGCCGACAGTACAAGATTGGACGTACGCGATGTAAGAACCGAGCATGCTCCTACGAAGCGAATACAAATGGAAGTCATATTGCTCCTCACGGAAACTTTGGAACAGCTAAAAGGTAGGTTCGAACGCCAAGGAAGCGCATCGGACGGCGAAGCTCGTACCTTTCCGATGGCGTAGTATGTCTTGAGCGCGAGGTGGTACTTTCCCAGCCGTTTCTGTGCGTCGCCCAGTTCTGTCAGATATTGCAACGCTTGCATCTCCAACAGGTCTACGCCAGCGGGTACACCTTTCTGCACCAATGGTCAGCGATTGAACGAAATGGGCGTACGCACGCATGAGAGAAAGAGAAGGAGAGAGAATGTCGACCTTGGTAAATAGTGACAACACCTCGTCCGCTTCCTGGATCAACCCTGCACGCAGACGGTATTTGCCTGCCTTGGTGTTCACATACCGATCTTGTCCGTCCAGTCTTCGAGCGTCATCCATAGCTCGCAGGGCCCCATAAGGGTCTCCTGCTCGTTTCAGCGCCCGTGCCTTTGTCATGTACAGTTCCGGTAGCGTGGGTGTGTGTTCCATCGCCGTGTGTAGGATCTCGAGCGCCTTTTCGTATTGTCCCAGGGTGGAATAGTGCTGTGCTAGGTAGTAGAGCGTCCAAAGATAATCTGTGGGCTCCGAACTCGTCGATGGGGGCGCCTGGCCATTGGGTGTAACGCTCAAACGGATATCCTCAACAATCTCCTGGATCGACTCAAGCTTGAAATGATCAGTATATAGATTTTTGAGGTCGCTGAAGAGAGAGGGAATCCCTTTCTGAATCGCGCGCTCGATGTAGGGTTTGACCAATTCCTTGAACTTTTCGCCTAAAACGGGTTCGGAGAATACAGTATGTAATATGAAACTGCCGCACCTTGCGCGATGCTCAGAGCCAACCGCAGGTGTGTGCTCGTCTTTGGATACTTGGACGAAAACTCTTGGAGGATGCCAAGAGCTTTTGTTCGCGACTCGTCAGTCAGGCTGCCTTTCATGGCGTAAGATCGCGTCGAAAGACGGAAAAGTTGTGCGCATTACCAAGATCGATGCCAGCATTAGCAAGGAAGCCTTTGTAATAGTCTTGACTGTCGGTATTTTGGTCAATAAGCTCTCGCCAGGTCCGCTCTGCTGCCTCTGCCCACTCCTGCTTTTGCTCGCTACCTACGTCGGCGGTCGACTTCAGTTTCCCGAAGAGACGGGCTTGAGGGCTGAATCAGGAGAGTCAAGACTGATGAGCTGATGCTAGCTCACCTCTGCATTGGGAAATTGATGGCAGATCTACCAACAATTTGTCCTTTACCTTTTTATCCAATAGGGCTAAAGCCTCCTGCCACTCTCCCAGTTCCTCCAGCACCCCAATGTGGAAGAGGACAAATTCACCGTATTCAGGGTCGCGGGTAGAAACGTTCTGAGATGAATGATGAATGTGAACAGTGAGAGGACGGTGATTGAATCATACCCGCAAGAAACTGTCTATATGATTCAAATAACGTCTCGCTTCTGTTGGATTACCGGCTAGTTTGAACGCGAGCGCGACGCCAATCCAGTGAACACGCGAGTAGGGACGCAGACGGAGCATATGAATGCGAGACTCGATGAGGGAGTCGTAATTACGGGTATGAGATTGGAGAATGGATGTTTCTCGGATGATGTTGAAGTTGTCCTGTAATTCTACAGTTAATGTGATGCGTGGTCGATAGCGTGGGTTCTCGCACCTTATCTATCTTGAGTGCCATGGTGTACGATTTGAGGGCTTCTTCGTAGTTGTGTTCGCCCTTCTGTATGAGTGCCCAGACGTGCCAACATATGTGGGACTGGAGGTCCTTGCGCATGCCATCCTTGATGAGGTTGATGCCTGCTTCACGCTCGCCGAGGTGGACCAAGATGAGGCCCTTCATGCACATCGTTTCTGCGGCAATCAGACCAAGGCGAGGGCACGAGGAATGTGGATGCACAAACCGCCATGCTGTGGATGTTTCTTGAGGATCTGGTCAGCAATTTTGCGTCCTTTTGAGAGCTGCTTTTGTTCGTATGTTTGCAAGAGCTCTGAGAAGAGCTTGCGCTCCTTTTGTGCGAGTACTTGGGAGGTGGACATCATGGATGGATGGGCGTGCGTGGTTCTGCCTCACCGCGCCGGCCGAACGGCACCATATCGGAATATAAAATATGTATACTCCGATCGTAGTATTATCGTGGAAAAAAGAGGTACAGTAGATTATCTCATAATGCATACCGCCGGGGAGACAAAAAATCTCATGCATTATGAGGGATATTAAGTATGGATATGTCACGAATTGTGACATTTAATGACAGTCACGCTGCATAACGACGTGGCCGCCTGGGATGCAGAAGTCTCGACACCAGCCAGTTGGATGTCTTTGGGTGTCCCGAGTCTGTTGAGAACTGCGACGGGGTTTGCACTTTTCTGCATGCATGGTTGGAGGTCTAATGGTGGGAGCGAACAAGAGTTTTTTCGAAAAATTAGTCTGCTCCGAGAGCCTCCGACCTCCGCGAGTCCCGCAAGTCGGCATTCTCATGCGCTCCCAGTGCTATTGGCGGCCCCGCCATATTGCATAAAGAAGTCAACGCATGATGCATTATGAGATAATCTACTGTATAGCGAGAAGATGAAAGCTTGCTACAGTACTTACACGCAAGAGACAGCTTCAGATGTGATTCACAACTAATCCATGACCGCCATGGTTCGAAATCCAATGTGGTCCAACATAAATAAATCATGCTCTGCAAGAATCAATTCACCATTATCCACGTCTCCTGGCCTTGTTATGTCCACATCGTTGATGAGCGGTGGGTACCTCACCTTACTTGACTCCCCAGCCCAGTCAAAATCAATAATTTTGAAATCGTTTTCATCCGTCTCGGAGATCATGACGTTGATGTTTCGGAAATCACCATGTACAAAGCCCTTGTGAAAATTCAACAACTTCTCTTTAATGAGGGCGTGCGTCCGAGAGAGAGTCTGACATCCATCACTGATATCGTTCATGACGACCATGAAGTAACCCGCAAGAAAGGATTCAAAACCGTGTAGGAGCACACCCCATGGATGCGCAACACTCATGAGCTTCCACTGAATATCGTTTGACTAACTTGATTCATATGCGGGGGCCGTTCAAGGAACCAGCATGGCCAAAGAATATGAGTCGGTCTTTGTTGGGCTGTTGCTGATATATATAATGTCGTACTTCTTGCCTTTGTCGATACGAGAGGTGTATTGGTTGGGGTATGGGAAAAGCTGGGAAGGAGGGCTGGTCGACGAGGACACCGGTGGTTTCAAGGCTGCGTAATATTCGTGCAGTCTTCGAATCCCATTGCGAAGTGCGACCATGTGTCGTGCCACAACAGTAAGATTGGCAGTATCCGTGCTGTGGAAATGGAATGCAATGGGCATACACAGTAACCGCACCATCGGTCGCGTGTTCAAAGCACCAGCTGCAACTTCAATACAAGACCCTACATGAAAGATGGTCAATAACCTGCACTCAAGAACAAACCATATATCGACAAAATTTATAGTCTTCCCCAGTCAATTCCGCGTTTTGGGTATCGCGGACAAACTCTCCGAAGACACGGTGTAGCGATATGGGTGTGATTAGATCTTCCTTCGAGCAGGGGTGTCCACAAGGTATAGCATGCTTAGAGGAACACTGATTTTCGTTGAATTTACTTGGACCTCCGAAGGAAGAGGCAGCCTCCTCCCCGTTATTGTTAAGCCACTTTTGACGAGCATGTGATACGCCTGTTGCAAATCCACAATCAACGAGCAATGCGACCAACCACATGATGCTTGTACTTATGAGACACTTTCTCTATGACCAGAATTATCTCCTGCTTTGAGAACAGAATGGTATCACTGAGACTGTTCCCTTTGTGGCTGGCAGGGACAAAAGAGCCGTTTCTTTTGTCCTGGAGGCATTACTCTATATCTGAATCCTCCTGACTCGTCGGCTTGTAGAGGCGTAAGTCAGATCCATCAACGTTTCTAAAATCTCTAGCCCAGGTGCGGGATCTGCCCAAAGTCAGGGAGGTTCGACTCGGATAATCCCCACAACAATATAAACAAACACACCAACGATGATATGAAGGTGTTGTTGTCCATGGAGTGCGAAGATGTCCGCTACGGTTTAGGTAACGTACAAAACACTGAGTTCGGATATAGACAGTTTTCCGAGAACCTCAAATCCATGAGAGTGAGAGATATTCACAGGGTTTGCCTCCAGGAGCGTGTACAGGTACATCGAGCCTGGGGTGATCTGATTTTTTATGTCCAAGACGGTGGCATCTCGATGTTGAATAGTATAACATTTCCACGGCAAGGACGATTTCGGTCAGATCCGAACGACAACATCGGAGTGTATATGTAATATTTACACTCCGACAGTCAATACACGTCCGACGCGTTGACCGACAACGCTCGCCAAGATGGTCGCACAAACGCGCACGGCAGCGGCGCCGTCAAAGAAACTGACGTTCAACGAAAAGATCGTCGGAAAGTCGCTCTCGACCGACGCGCTACTCAAGAAATTCAAGTCACTTCATACAGAACTCGCAGAACTCGACCAGGAGCTCGTCGACGTCAACTCTCTCGCCGCCGTCCGTTCTCAGCTCACCAACACTTCCCTCCTCCTCCACAAAGACAGGGGCGTCAAGGCTTACACCGCCTGTTGTCTCGCCGATATCCTCCGGTTATACGCTCCGGACGCCCCTTATACCCAAAACGAACTAAAGGACATCTTCCAGTTCTTCTTCCGCCAGCTCTCGGCCGGCCTCAAGGGCACAGATTCCCCCTATTACAACGAGTATTTTCATCTACTCGAATCCCTTTCGACAGTCAAAAGTGTCGTCCTCGTCTGCGATCTCCCACACTCCGACGAGCTCATGTCTGAGATATTCCGCGACTTTTTCGCCCTTGTGCGACGCGACCTAGCAAAGAAGATAGAGCTATTCATCGCAGACATCCTCGTTGCCCTCATAGACGAGTGTCAGTCCCTCCCGAACGACGTCCTAGACACCATTATGGCCCAGTTCATGGACAAGAACACAGTGAGTCGTCGAACACGCCGTCGTGTTCGTGCGTTCATGATGTCCCACCAGCGTCTGGATCAGCCTGCCTACAGGCTTGCCGTACAGATCTGCAACGCAACGTCGGACAAGCTTCAGCGTCACGTCTGCCAGTACTTCACTGACATCATTGTCACCCATTCGCGTGACCTCGACTCTGAGAGCGACTTTGATGAAATACGCACCGCACACGACCTCGTCAAGCAACTCAATAAGGCGTGTCCGTCATTGTTGCACAGCGTCATACCCCAACTCGAAGAAGAACTCCGTGTGGACCATGTCCAGGTGAGGCTGATCGTCACTCAGGCTTTAGGGGAAATGTTTGCGGACAGAGGGGGATCCGATCTCGTCAGAAAGTACCCCACGACTTGGAACGTGTGGTTGATGCGCAAAGGTGACAAAGCGGCACCTGTCCGTCTGAAACTGGTTGAAAGCGCCAAGGGGCTCCTCTTGAACCTGCCAGAGCATAGAGAGACCGTCGAAGGCAAGCTCACTTCTCGGGACCCTTGGATGATAGTCTTGACGTGTTCTCGAATAGAGATGCTGCGGCTCAAGCTCCTAGATCCAGACGAGAAAGTCCGTGCCGCTGTATGCAAAGTGTATTCTCAGCTCGATTACGAAACTGCACTCCATTATGCCTCTGAGGAACAACTTCGGGCGGTTGCTGGTCGTGGGATGGACAAGAAGCATGCTGTCCGCGTAGAGGCCATGAATGCACTAGGCAAGCTATACAGCATCGCATATCCAGAGATGTATGTTATTTCTTTCATGATTGTGACCATCTGATGCGTCTAAATGCAGTGTGAATGGCGACATGTCTGCGGTCAGACATTTCGCGTGGATTCCTAATGAAATCCTGCATATATCCAACATAACCTCTGAAGCCAAAACTGTTGCGGAGGAAGTAATTTCCAATTACGTTCTCCCGTTGCCTTCGTCTTCCACTTCATCCACCTCCACGTCGAAAAGTGTTGAGGTTGACGAGGTAATGTGGACGGATCATCTGCTCAATACAATGCAACATCTAGACGTTCAAGCGGTCAACACGATTCTAAGTATGAGCGGGATCAAAGCAAAGTACGTCGATCACTTCTTTCTAACATGGGTAACCAAGATCGATGTCGTTCATAGTCGTCCGACCATGTATGAGCATTATCTACAAGCGTGCATACAGAACAACGTGAGAGCTCCCTCGTAGTTCATTCTCGGTTTGCTTATCCGTCTCTGTCAGGGCGGTGTGATCGACGAAAATGAAGAATTAGTTATACAACGGCTGAACAATGTGATCAGGCACTTGTCTCGTATGTGACATTTAGGATCCGTACTTGATTCCTCAATCTTCCACGCTAGGTCAATTTCCTGATCCCCAGAAAGCGGCCGAGGATTTGCACGAGTTTGCCAAAGCGAACGAAAATAGACTTTACAGGTTACTCAAGACGTGTATGGATCCCCAATCCGATCTGAAGAGTATTGTGAAAGCTTCGAGCGAATTCCTACGGCGTGTAGAACAATCGTCCGAGTCAACACTTTCGACGATGACCATCTTTCTTCGCCGCGCCACGCTCCGGATCGTCAACCAGTCGTCCATTCCGACCCTCATCAAGAGAGTCCAAAAATCAGTCCCGTCATCCAAGCACGCACAACAACTGTTGACCTTCATATCGAAACACTCTCCAATTCTCTACAAATCCCACGTCAGCGAACTGACAAAGGCGATTACTGACGAGCGGAACGTGGTCCTGATGGAAGTTGGCATGCATGCACTCGCAGCCTTGGCAAAATCTAACGAATCCCAAGTGGCGTTGGACAAGTAAGTTACTTTAGCCCATATGTACTACCTTTTTTTGACGTGGTTCAGGCGAACGCTGGAACGTGTGACGCGATTTGCACTGGGAGAGGATGCGAAAATTGCCAAGTTCGCGGCCCGCTTGTTGGCTTGCTTGGAGAGTCACGAGGACCCTTGCGTGGACATTATCGAAGTGCGTGTATTTTGTCGGTACTCAGAGGTCCTGACGTGTTGATTGTTTTAAAGTCTATTTCGGAGAAGCTTCCAGAAGCGACACCTGAGGAGCTTGTTGCCCATACGACCGTTCTGGCCCAGATGGCGCGCTTCAAGCCCGATGCTTTCGAACATAGGAGCGACACTATTATGGCATTCTTGGTCAAGAAGCTGCTCATGGGTCGACGGCCGAAGGATCCGGTGAGGATGCTGCACTCAATTCTCTTCACGTTGAGCTGACTAGTGGTTGTCAAGAACGAGATGGACGTCGACGACGACTGGGTGGAAGATGAGGACGTGGCGCCGATACAAAGGGCCAGAGTCCTCGCTCTGAAAGTGTGTCGGAATCGGTGTATTGCCAACGCATCTGGAGACAACGCAGTGGAACTTGCAATGCCAGCGCTTAAAATGTTTTCGACCTTGCTCGAGCATTCTGGATCATTTACGGCAGATGCACCAGACAGGTCAGGTTTTCGGTAGGCACACCATCTGGGATGCGTAATTGATGCATTACACTAGCCCACCGGTTCAATCAAGAATGCGACTACAAGCTGCCGTATCGCTTTTACACCTATCTACTGTCGAAGTATTTGCAAACGAAATGTATAGTAACTTTATTTGGCTCGCGATCACAGTTCAGGTTAGTAGCCTCTTTCTCTTTGGACTGACATGCTCGCTGACGATGATGTGTCATGTGCATGCACTCAGGATCCATGCTACCATGTCCGAATAACCTTTTTAACTAAACTAGTGTCTCTGCTGACCGCTCGTAAACTTCCACCCCGCTTTAACACCATTCCCTTCCTTACTATTCACGATCCCGAGGCCGATATTCGAGACAGGGTGAGCCCTGTCGTGTAATATTCCAGTGTAAAAGTCTGACCTTTTCCCAGGCCATAGCATATGTTTCATTTATTATGAGATCTATTCCCCCAGCGGCACGCGTCGACCAACTAGAAATCATTTTTATCCGTCTTCTTCATTTACTCGCACACCATCCCGATTTTTCCACGGCACATGAAAACATGCAAGAAATGACGAAGTAGGAATACGTTCCTTTTTTTGACGTACCGTCGGGCCCGCTGATTTCGTCTTTGCTAGATATATTGACTTTTATCTCGATCTGATCGCGAGTTCCGACAACATCGCGCTGCTTTACCACCTGGCGATGAAAGCCAAGACCGTACGTGACTCGGAGTCACATACGTATAGCGAGGTGCGATGCTTGCTATTCGTGCACTCTAGGACGATCGTTGATACTCACTGAACATGACTAAATTTAGAATCTCTATACGATATCAGAGCTCGCACAAGAACTGATCAAGGCGCGCACACAAGCTCGCTCGTGGACTCTTCAAAGTTACCCTGGCAAAGTCAAGTTGCCCTCGGACATTCTGCGTCCGCTTCCAAATTCAGAAGCCGTTGCCAAGGTGCGTGATATGGCCAGACCGGTCACACGGGAGGTAGGGATTGTGCTGATCAACAATGCAGGTGATCAAGACGCAGTATCTGTCCGAGGAGACCATCAAATGGCTAAAAGAGACGAGGGGACACAAGCCGGCTGCGTCCACCAAGGTGTGTGAGATTCGAATTCGAAACGCAACGCTTGGTCGATCGATGTTCCTCATTTATTTTTGGTTTGTAGGAGAAGAAGCGGGAACCGAGGGAGGCGAGGGATGGCAAGTCGCCGCCTGCCAAGCGTAAAGCTTCTCGCGTGCGAGCCAACGGCGTGTCCAAGTGAGTTCTTCCGTTCCTCTTTGATCTTTTGCGCTGACAATGACGTCTGTCCGCTTCTTTGCTTTCTTGCAGGCGTGCCAAGAAACAAAAGTCGGCAAAGTGGAACAGCGATCAGTCCGAAGATGAAGACGAACAACCATCTGATGGCGAGTCGGTTCCCGACGTGTCAGAAAAAGCAACGTCGCCACGCCGTTCGAGCTCTGTGGGTGTTAGCGAGACTGGGCAGGAGAGTAACAAGGAAGAGGATGGTGGCGAACGATCCGAACGAGGAAAGAAGTTTGGTCGGAAGGCGAGGGCCAAGGCACAGGTGAGCATGCGTAACGTCTTCAAGGGTGTGGTTCGTGCGACGGTGCCAACACTGACATTGAATTTTGCAGGAAAAGATCAGTGAGCATGTAAGAAAGAGTGCGGCGCGTCCTAGAAAGTCTTGACTTGTTTCAATGTCTTGTTTCGAGCCAGCATATGTGGATTTGTATACGACCTTTGTTTTCTTTTTCTTTATATCTCTTTGTTTTATTGTCTGTATCAATGTTCTGATTTATGCAGATTGGTCGTGAGTGCAGAGGTTGCAATGGTGTGTCTTTGTGCCGTCAGACTTTCCTATGTCGAGGCGACGGTACATCCTCAAAGAAATGGTGTGCGCCGGCTTGCTGCTGCATGGATCGCGGTGAGTTCATGCACCATCAAGTGCCGTCTGTCATCTCATTACAGGTTTTGTACGCTCCGCTATATGATCGTGGACGTTCCACATTGAGCACCCGCACCAGCCAATCGACTTGCACCTAGCACACTGCAAATTTCTACTGAACGTGCTCTCCATCATTTCTGACGAGTTATACGGGGGGGGGGGGGGGGGGGGGGTTTGGGGTGGGTATTTTTCAAAATC
>JBBPPG010000301.1:0-29949 GCA_038091855.1 Leccinellum luteum | reverse complement strand
GTCATCGATAAATAGGGATCGCTTTCTCGCAGTCGGTCAAGCCACCGCCCATGGCCATAGTAAACTCCTTTCTGTTGGGAGCGAACTGGACATCGTCGCTGAGTGTATGCAAGGTTTCGCCACGCTCACGCGCCTTGAAGGTTCGGAATCGAGTATATCTAGGGTCTCAGAGGAGCTTGGGAAGAACGAATGGGTTCACTTTGCTTGTCATGGTGTCCCAAACGAGGGAAAACCATTTGAATCTGCATTTCGGCTCGACGATGGTCCGTTTACGATCGAACGCATTATAGGATGCGAGTTGGAGCACCCGGAGTTTGCCTACCTTTCTGCGTGTCACACCACGGTTGGATACAAGGATAGTCCGGACGAGGTGATCCATCTAGCGTCGGCGATGCAATTTGCAGGTTTCCGATCTGTGATTGGGACGATGTGGGCTGTGGACGACGGACAGACGAATAAGATCACGTCCAAGTTTTACGAGTATATGTTGGATGGATCTAGTCAGCTGGATCACACTCGAGCAGCGTTGGCGCTACAGAGGACGATGAACTCATTGGCTGGTAGTGTTCCGCTTGATCAACGCATTCTGTATGTACATATCGGCGCCTAGTGCACATCGAACCGTGTCTAGTTTGTATCCTTGCACGTGTATTTGCCATGTCTCTTCGTTGTATCTTAGCAGAAATTTGCCATTTACCCGTAGTATCGAATGTGTGTGTGGACGACTGGTTTATTGAGCAGTGTGACGTCCGTACCAACGCCATCGAGAGGAGAAGCTCTTGGGTCATTGCAAATGTCTCTCGCTCCCGTCAGGTGCCCCTCTCTGAATATGAGGGCCACATGAACCTGTGCTTGGGCCGGGGACGGGATGGGCACGGTTTGGACTGGTCAAAGCTCTCGTTGGCAGGAGACCGGTATCCTTGCAAGTGCCCACCGTCATTTCGTCGTTGGAGTCCCGATGTTGCATCACACAGGCAACCAACCAGAGTAGATGCGATCCTTCGCCAAGCATCAGACATGCAGATGTATAATCTACAGTACTGAGCGACACGAACGAAATCGTTGAGGATAGCAAGGTTCCGTTAGTGCAAATGACATCTCTTGATCGAGATGGAACCTGAGCCATCTTGCCACTATATTTGGCGGATCGTCTCGCTTCGATACACACATTGCGTCGTAGTGGGTACTAGGTTTGGCGAGGTATGGCCCGGGGTTGCATGAGGAACCAATTCGACATAGATAGCATTTCTGCGTTACCTGCGATATCTGTGGTCAACAACTGTGCCACGGACACATCCACGGACACATCCATCAACTCGCCTTGCAGTTAGCATCTCGAGTGTGCCAAACATTCAGGTGTTCGTCCAGGGTAACACGTGCCACTTGCACTGACGACGACAACGGACTGGGCGTCTCAGACTCACCGCGAGGAACTCGCAACGTGAGGAATCGACACACCCTCGACAACAGACCATCGTCAAAGTTAACGGACGAGGCTAGCAAAAGTTGCTGTGCCAGTGTGTGACCATACCGCAGCCTGTAGTAAGATGGCTTACATTCTAAATCACAGCGGTGCATTGAATAATGTCGCGCGTTTCCCTGCGTCACCGATGTGTAGATGAGCAGTGCCATCCGTATCCGTGGTGCATGCCCGAGTGTTTTATTCAATTCCATGGAAGGCAAAGGGGTAGGTTGGAACGGTGAATCATGCGCACCTACCTGAAAGAATGACTTGCAAGTGATCCGGTGGTGCAGTGAGTTAGTTGCGCTTTGTACAGCGTGCGCTCCGCGGATAATACATATGCGTGAACTCCGAGCTATCTTGGTCGGATGATTGTGCAAACCACAAATCGTCGCCCTTGTCGGCACACACACACACACCAACCTTGTCATGACGGCGAGTGACTTTATCGCCGAAGGATTAGTGTCTATATGGGCTGTACATAGATTCTAAATTATTCCGAAAGTCTACGTGCATGGGCTCACTACATACAAAACATACATCATGGCGCCGACGAACAGATCTGAGAACATTACAGAGAGATGGCTACATATTGAAGGGGAAAACAATACATAAATTTCGTGAAGGGGCGGCATATGTGATCAAGTCAAGGCATTACTGCCAGAGTGCGAATTCGTCTCCTGGTCCGGAAGTTTTCGTTTTCACATCGCTTGCTTTTCCAGTTCTTCAACGAATTTTTCTAGTTCCGTGAGATCTTCAAGGTCGTCTTCCCAAGGCTCGAGAATGTTGAAGCGCTCCCACTCATCTGAGTGGAGGAGCGGATGTTGGCTATCGACATGACGCTTCAAGGCGTCTTTTCGAGACAGTCTGATGGATTTGCATCAGCGAAAAAAAGGGAGGAAGTGGGAAGAGCTGAGACTCACCCTTGCTTACAAACCCTACATTTATATACAAGCTTCCTCTTCTCAGGCTTCTCCTGGTGAGACCCGGATGAACGACTGCCCTGCTGTGGATCAGGTGGTATGAGGTCACGAAACGTACGCCCTAAGTATCAGACTCACTGCGCCATCCTTCTCCCGTCGTCGTTTTTTGGCACGACAACTTGAATCGGGTTGCTTCTCCGACCGCTTACGCTTCCCGTGCTGTGTATGGAGGAGCGGGGCTTGGGTTTGCCAGCCGTTCTGCTGGTCCTCGAAGAGATCTGCTGCTGCATCGTAGGCCCCGCCATAGCTATAGTTCTCTGGGATGAAACGAACTTCCTGGGGGAACTGCGGGATCGAATTCATTGGAAGGGGTACTGGAGCAAGACCTTCCTTTGCGAAGGGCAAGTGAAGAGAGGTTTCCGAGTCCTGCAGCTGAAATGTCTCTTCCTCGCCACCGGTGTCCCATGATGGCGACAGAGAAAAAGAATGTCCAACGAGGGTGTCGGGCGACCAGTATTGCGATACCTGGAACTGGAAGTTGGTGTTGTTCACAGGTGGCACTTGTTCAATCCCAATTGGGACCAAATCGGTGGATGGGAAGGTGGTGTTCTCAATCAGACGATCTTCCCGGGAGAGCTGTGGGATTGGAAGGGGTGCTGCAGCGAGACCTTCCTGTGCAAGAGGCAAGTACAGGGAAGTTTCCTGCGGTTGGAATGACTCCCGCTGGTCAAGAGTGTCCCATGATGGCGATAGAGAAAAAGAATGGATGTCGGGCGACCCGTATGGCGATACCTGGAGGTCTGCGTTGTCCACAAGTGGCACTGGTTGGATCTCAGTGGAGTGGAAGGTGGCGCTCTCCTCGATGGAACGATCTTCTCGGGGGAGCTGTGGGATTGGAAAGGGTGCTGCAGCGCCCGGCGCGAGAGGCACTCGGAGGCCACTGGTGTCCCATGATGGTGGCAGAATAGAAGAATGTCTAATGAGGGCGTCGGGCGACTCGTATAGCGACGCCACGAGGTCAGCATTGTTCGTAGGCGGCGGCATATATTCGTCCGCAGTTGGGTCTCTTCCAGTAGCACAAATGAATCGGATGGTGTTCCAGAGTCGTTCGTCACGTTCCTTCAGGCGTTCGAGAATGGTGTCCCAGAAAGTAGAGGAATTAGAGGGAGTGGTAGTGGTGACGCCAGGGGGGAAATTCAGAGGTGGGCACAATATTCCCGGCATTTGGTAGAGGTTTTGTTGGCTTGGCCCAGCCATGTTGAATGCTGGAGTAGCATTAGACGCGTCCTGACGCGTCTTGCTTGAGCCTCCAGGGAAGTACGGGAGAGACATGACTAGAAGGTAGTGACGTGAAGGATGATTGAGACGAGCCTTAGTTGTTCGATGATGAGAAGACAAATAGACGAGGAGGTGAAGAGGGAAAGATATTTATTTATACCTTGCGATTGCGGTCTGGAATTAAAATGTTCGACAACCCCCATTTTCTAATGGTTGCGGGCGACGCGGCTGGCGTGCCAAAGCACCCTCAGGAGTGACTGGGGATTTCCGGGCGTCAGTTACGAGAGTTGTAGCCATCACAGCAAGTCTGGAAGTTAAGCGCGTGCCTTGTGGCTCGTATCATAACAGCGCAGCAAAGAAAATGAGCCGAAAAGGAATGTCACCCCCAAGACCACAACTCACATGTTTGGACCCACAATGGGCAACGGTGCCGAACAAAGCACACCGACGCTTTGGCCGGAACTGACCGAATATTTTGGTCCACAGAACTGATCTGCCAACTTAAACTTACATTCGGACCGATCGAAAGTCCCGTTCGGTATCTGTAAATGTGCCTGATATGTGGAACAGTCCAACTCGAATGTGGTCCACTCACCTCGTGCTACGGGCCTACGGCTCCTGAGCGGGAGAACAATTCGGCATCAGCATCCCTGAAGTTGTCATACAATAGAATTTGCTAACCTCCCGCACGAAGCAACTCAAAGGACGAAATAGAACAGAGCAGATTAGATCTAACACAACGCCGAGACAATACCAGCCTGGACCCTCGCTGAAGGTCAAACACCCTCACAACCCGGTGATCCCGGGATCATCAAAGCGGTAACGCGTGGACAATGGGACTGGCAAGCGAACACATTAACACCCAAGTTTGGACGAAGTGAATAGTGGCAGCGTGACCCAACACGCGTGACTGCCACCCGAGCCAACCTTGACTAGATTGCCTCCACGTTCGCTCGGTATCTGCGCCAGCAAGCTTATGATAAAGGATAACTCGGGCTTCCTTGCTCACGAGAATTCGAACACCAGCCTTCCGTGATCGAAAACTATGTCTTGTATTCAGGTAAATTTATTTTCGCGGTCTCATGAGTACACACCTAGGCAGCGCATGTTCTGATCACCGGCTTGAATCACGTAGTTAGAACGGTGTGTTGTAGCCCTGAAGTCACCTCAGGGAATTCCAGATACAGTATCTCTACGGTTCTCAAGTCCATTGAAAGGGCGGAAAACATAACGACAAGAATAGTCGCCACTACGAATGAGCGTTGCGTTTCCATTTCGACCACTTGCGACTCATTGGCTGAAGGGTGGCACGAACCCTGCAAGCACGTCAAGGGAGAGCTTCACAGTATCCGATCGGACAGCAGTTGCGACTAGTCAGCTGACACAGGTGGTGTGACCTTCGCAACCTGAGAATTTCAAGGACCAGGCGAGCTACAGATCTGTTCAAAGTAAAGAGTAAGTGAAACTGGTTGGACCATCTTCTATGTCAAGTTCTAGTTGTGATACTCAGGTATGTCGCGGCCTAAAATAGACCTGAGCACCATTTTACAAGGAAAGCTTCACGGTTGTACTGTCTTGCGTATATAACGGATAGGCGATACATGGGTCTAGACAAAGGTGAGCTGCTTAGACGCTAGACATTGGCTGGAAACTTGCCCGAGTAGTGTCTTGCCTTGTGGCGCCGTCAAATGGAAAGGCAACCATCAAGGTCAAGACAGGCCAGACTTCGTGGCGAAGAAAGGGTGAATACGAAGGAAGAAAATTGACCCATTCGCAGGAGAGTGGCGGACCACTTATATTCTTGTTCTTGTGTCTGTCTCACATCGTAGGCGTGTGCCACGTGGAAATTTGATGCAGCGTCGTGGACCTCCACTTCCTCGATCCGGAACTGTCAAGATATACCATCCAGTTGGATCGCGAGATTATATGTCTGTCTCTGTTCCTGATGGATTCCCTTTGCGATGTGATACTGCATCATGGAGCGCAAATTTGAAGACCATGTCACGGTTCACTTGTTTTGGCAAAGATCGGCGAAGCGCTCGGCTTTCGGTAATAATCACGTTCATAGAAAGCGGAGTTCAGTGAATCTCATGGGGAAGACAGCGCCAAGCGGACTGAAGACTCGTTGAAACAACAGGGAACGCGTGGGGCTCAGCATCGAATGCAAGTTTGGAGCCATTTCTCGTTCGGCGCCATCGTCTGTACAATGGGAACGCGATGTAACTCGAAGCTGTACTTGTGCCCCACGTCGGCGGACGACCTCGCACAGAAGCATGTTCTCGGAAGCGAGTCTGCGACGCAACTCGAGGTTCAACGTTCAACTTTGGTATACCTTTTAGGTATCGGGGAGTGTTGAAGGTGGGTGATAGACCGTAACGCTACGACACGCAGTGGGTCTGGACGCATTGGATGGGATGGGTCCGCCGCCGTCGCTTGCAACCGGGATGCTGGGAAACTGCAAGGCAAATTTGCCATCTTGTTCGACCAAAATGCGCATCCTAGTACGCGTGCTCCGCTTCTAGACTCGCCAGCTCAGGATGTCTCCACAATGCAGACGATCAGCGGTTCGGGCATCTCGTGTTTGATAGTATGTGGAACTCATTCTCGGTGCACTGCGACGTAAACGCTGTCGGCATAATTTGTTGTAGAGTCAAAGCTCCTACTCCATGTGTGCCATATAATGCAGACAGGTCATATTTTTGATGGACGCACGTTTAGCATCAGTAAGGATATAAATTTTAGCGTTCCACGAATTCGTCAGGATGGCGTGTGGTCCCGCACGGTCGTATATCCCCGCCGGTGATAGAGCAGCGGCAACTTGTGCAGCCCAGCTTCGTCATCCTCCAACTCTGGCACTCGTTCCGCTCGGAGCACCCTGGCGATGAACAGCTCGGATGCTAATCCCGTCCCTCCCGACGCGTGCTGCACCCCGCGTTCCTCCATGCCAAAACCTCGCCGTCCATGTTCCTGTTCTAACGGGCGTTCGTCTTGCGACTCGCCACCGAGGTGCGCGAGTGACAGCGAAGGGCCAACGAGGCCGCATGACAGTGCACCGAGCGCGCCAGAGAGGATGGGGAGGCCCTCACGAGACAGCGTCCAAGGGAGACTGCTCGGGTCGGCGAATGGGTGGGGGTGTATGTCGGGTCGAGCAAAACGATGTGCGACGTGGGTCTGAGTCGCGGATAGGATGTTGATGACGAGGTGGGGTGCGGGGTGAGGGTGCGAAGAGGAGGACGAGGACGGATGAGCTTTGGAGGGAGGCGACGCGACATGGGCGTTGAGCGCAGAGGCCATTCTGGAGGGGATGCGGAGGGAGAATGCGACGAGCGGGAATGGGTCGAGCGCGACAGAGGTGAACGAGGAGAGGGTCGCGCCATGGTATATGCCAGTTGATGTGGAGGTGGACGCGCGTCGGAAAGCGTCGGGAAGGATGGCGGTGACGACGACGACGGATTGGGCGGTCTCGCGGAGAAGTTCGCGGAGGAGTCGACGCGTATCGTCGAGTGCGCGAGTGTGGATTGTCCTCATCGTCGTCGTTGACTGTCTGTCATTTATGTAAGACCACATACATGCACATACAATATTACACAATTCACTATAAGTAACTCAATCAAAGCCTCACGCTTAGCAACCCATCTCGATGCCGTTGTAAGGACCGCTGTGGTCGTTGACATTCCCATCCAAGATGATATCTAGCACGTCGCCGACGATGCACTGCGTGCTCGGATTGTCCTGGCCTGTTTTTTTTCCGATTCGACACGCGTGGATCATCATTGAAAATCAAGTATGAAATAATAATAAGGTAACTTACCAGGACACGCTGCCCACTCGCCAGAGTCTTCGATGTGCACCTCTCCTGAGGGGTGAACGAAACCCAAGAACCCGAACGGGACGGTTGGAACCGGATCCTCCCTGTTATTGATGTGGGTCAGGTCCAGGTTGGTGTCCACGTAGTTGGCGAATGCTTGGTTTCCAACACGAGGGAGACCGTAGCCGATTGTCTGGAAGATCGTTTCCTTAGGCAACCAAAGAGGGAGGTAAACCGAGTCGAGCAAGGAGATCGCCGCACCTGCACGACAATGGACGCATACAGTGAGTTTCCCCAATCAGTTACTATGGGTGGATACCAAGATGACAAGAGATACCCACCCAATGAGTGGCCAACCATCGACACCGACGTCGTGCCATACGTTTTCAAAGCTCCCTTTACAGCAGCAAGAACATCCTTGGCAGTGCTGCCACGACCAAGTTAAAAAGGTACGTAGAAATGAGATGTAAGTCATACTCTGCCTGCTCATTCGCAAATCCGCTGTGAACTTTGATGTCAGAGCTGATTCCTGGGAAGAGATTTGGATTCAAATTTGTGAGGAAGAAATCGAGATCGGTGATGATGGGCAGTCTGGGTATCAGTGTGTAAGAAAAGACGATCAATACATGGTTGACACGCAACAGCAAAACTAGACCTCACATCTCCTCAGGGTTTGTCCCTTGATGGGCGACAATCACCGTGTGGAGGTTGGTGTCATATCCAACGTACCCTGGTACAATCCATCAGTCAAGTTCCTCGCATGGCAGAGGAGGCACCTTACAATACTGAATAGAGTCGCCATTACCCCCAGATGCAACAGGCTTAAAGCCAGGGTTGGCTTCGCAATTGGCTGGATTCAGGGGACAAGTCAGCGTTTCATGTAGTAGCGGATGAATGTGACATACCTCCACAATTCCATGCGAGCGTCTGGGAGGGTGTACAATATCCAGCGCTCGCGTAATGCGTGTACGGGGTGTAGTTATCGATCTGTGTCGTCGACAGCGCAGTTATCGATTGCCTCGCGGAGAGGTTTGGCAAAGCCTGGACAGCTACCGCACCAAGAAAGATAGTAGCAGCGAGAATGGAGGTCATTGGAATCATAGTAACCTAGACAGTTGGCTTCCGGTACGTACCTACTTTATAGTACCAGATCCCCCGACGAACCCTTACAGGGTCTTGCGGAAGAGGTCATAATGATGTCGGCAGGCTAGGTGCCATATGATAATGATAATATACTAGGAACGGCCAAACGGTGAGATAACGTAAATCCGTATGAAGCCTAGGTGAAAAGCTTACTTTATGTAAATCTACCTGCTGTCGTGCCTACCAAGGGACAACTACTGGCTGATCTGAGGGAAAGCCTTGGTCTTCTTGTCTCTTTCTTGACTACTACATTAACACATTGTGCCAACTTGAAGTTCGCTCTCCGCGTGGCATTCTTGAAACGGTGAAACTACCTTCATGAAAGCCTCGACGCTCAAAGATCCGGAAGGGGGAACGAATTTCAATTGGGCCAGAAATTTGCACTGCAGTATGCCAAGGCCCAAGGAACGTGCTAAATATACGTTACAATGTTGCCTCGCTCGAGTTTGAGATTGGAGAAATGTGTGTCATAGGCAGGTTGGTGGCAGGTGTTGAAGTTCAAGTTCTGGTGCCGCACCGCATTTAAGTCCCGCTTGACAACATTAATGTGCCCTGAACCGACCGAGACCAAGTTCTGAGCTTCAGCATCGTCAGGTCAAAGTCTTGCGAGCTCGAAACCATGTATGCTTGAGGCTCAAGGTACTCCGGGGAGCCACCCAAAACGACCGCCGGGCCAGCGTCCTCTAGAGTTTAAATGCACGCGCTTAGCTGAAAATCATATTTGCAGGCAACCAGATAGCCTCTCAACTTGAGCTCTCTTCTTCGGGTGCCTCAGTGCACCCAGCAGGTCACCAGATATGCGCTCAATCATTCTTGATCTTGCAAAACCCCTGGCTCAGTGACCAGGCCTGGTCTGGACCTGAATGAAAATCTCAGGGCAAGGGTTATCCTGGAAAGGCACAAGGAGTCGAGATCACAGCCTAGACTGGCGGGATGCAACGAATGAGAACGGAAGTTTGGGTCCGGCCGTGGTACTAAGGTAACAGGAAAGTGCATCTGTCAAATTTCCGTGGTGGAGTTGAAAGAAACCTTCCGCAACGATACTACACTAATGAGCATGTTGCATCATTGTCCCACGGGTGATTGATTCAGGTACTAGTAAGTACTGTACATAAAAATACAAACGGGCCAAGACGACCATTGTCAGGAAAGGTCGGAAGTGAGCAAGAAACCAGCCTTCCGGGAATATATATGACAAGCACGCAAAACAATTTGAAGAGTCACTATCAACAAGTTAGCAAATTCCTTAACATATAGTGTACCGTGAACATTCGCGATGTTGTTCAAGAATCAAGCGAGGTCCCAAAACCTGACCTGTGAAGAAGTATAATCGAACACGCTGTATACGCCTTGCAGGAAAATCGTTAATAATGAGAAACCAACAGTGACAATATCAGGGGCAGGAACAAAACGAATGATGCAAGCCTGAGGGTCAAACTGATTATGATCGAATGATGTTATCCGAGCGGGCAACAAGAACCCCAGCGCAAAATGGAACTTGCTTGATGTGGAGTGCTGTTGTCCACGGGTGATTGAAGTACATACTATCAATGCACCCTAATACAAACTAGCTTTGCAACGAGTGAGGCGCATGATGGGGCGGAACTTGGTGATGACCCTCTAACAAAACTCCTTAACTTTCTACCATCACGGAAAAATCATGTGAGATAGCGAAGTATGTGCTCTAACTAAGAAAAAAAAAACTTCAGGATGGTTGTGATGGACCAATGGACCATAGTCCGTTCGCAATCCAGCAAAATATCAAGGCTGACAATCTACACATGCATTATGAGCTGAGATCTGAGAGGTTCCACTTATTAACTAACAAAGTAAAACCTGGGGATCATTATTTAGCATGTAAGCGGTTCCTCCACGAAGTATCAGAGAGTGAAAAACGCACTAGAAGCAGTTGTAGAACAAAATGTTTATACGTGACAAGAATTCGATCTCCCCCTCAGCATGTTGCGAAAATGTCCACCACATTGTAGTCTGTGTCATTGTTCTGAGATTGAAGTTTGGGCTTCCGAAACATGCCGTAGTGTGACCCGAATGTGACCAAAGGGGTCAGAAACCAAGAAACAAGAAGACTTCCGTACTGCCAACATGAACGAATAAAAATCAGCTAAAATAATAAATAGGTAGGTTACATTGTTCTCAACCTATAGCAGGATATTTTTGTTGTTGAAGCAGTAGAAAATCTTTACTAGATTTTTTGCATTAGGGGTGTAGTGATATGTAGTACGTAAAAACAAACGGGCTGAGATGAGCACCAGAAACAAGAAACAAAGCGACACTGGAAGAGCCTGGAATCGTTGACGAGCACACAAAACAATCGAAAGAGTATTAGCAAGTCAGCGAATTACGCAAAGTTGCAAATAGACCAAATTTGAACAGACATGTTAAACAGTCACAGTGCCGGGAACATTCGCAATGATTCAAGCGAGCTGCGCAAACCCGACCTGTGAAGTACCGTAATCGAACACGCTGTATACGCCCTGCAGGAAAGTGATCCCAATGGTCCAAAATGCTGGGCCAGATGGTCAGAACAAGTCCATCGAGCGCTGCAAAGGTGGGTTAAGGTCTCACCGGCAGGCGAGCGCTGAGCGATAATAGTGCTGAAACAGTTGGGAGAACCATTTGCAATCGGTTTAAGTCTGAGAGCTTCGGGAGGGATTTCAAACGTTCTGCCACCAAAGGTAAGGCTCACTGTCGGGAAAGAGTCGCACGGCACTGCAGGCTGTCGATAAGAACAAGGTATCAATTGCAATCGGAACTCACGGTAATAGTAACCAAAGCCTCTAAGTTCCTTGAAGCTACCACCAAGGCGTCTGTACAATTCTGAAACCCGTTCCCAGTCTCCATAGATGTAGCCTGCACCAGTGTCGAAAACAACAGATACATTTATTAGGATTTTTTCACCATTAACACGAAGATCGTCCATGGACACCTGCCAGAATCCCTATATAGATGCCAATGTTAGTAACATCCACTCCCGTATATCATTTTAACTCACAGGATTTATTACAGCTGTATAAGTGATATCACCATTGTAAAGCATACTGTTTGCTCCACCAACGTACATCTCGGCCCCAGAAGAAGAGAGTTTCAATGAGAATTTTGGATTGACTAGCTTACTTTGTCGGAAAAGCGATGCAAACAGTGGATAAGCACGAAATTTAGAGACAGAAGGGAAGGCCAATCCCAATAAACCGTCTGCATATCCATTGTTCGTTAACAGAGAAGAGTAAGATGTTGCTGAACCAATAGTCTGAGGGTTTGCCTGGCTTGGCGTCAGAATTCAATAGTGATGCTCATAAGCTATATAAAACATACAGTGAATCCGGCAATGGTGACATTATCGGTGTATCGATCACCTTGGACAATGGTTCCATCTCCACTGTATTTGACCTGGAACGATTGGTCCTGGTTCTTAACAGATGAGGATGAATGAGGATTCCAGAGGTCGCGATCTCCAGAAATCCCCGCGCAACCGGTCTGCAGTACCCACATATCGCTGCGTTGACTTGAACAAAATGGCTGTGTGAATTAAAAGAAACTGCCTACGCTGAACCAGTGTCGATTTGGACTGTGGCATAGATCAGGATGAACACATATGAGAGTGATACAAGAATAATGTACCGTTCAAAGTCTTGGGAGGGGTGCCAATTGAAATCTCGGCCATCCAAATGTTATATCGATAAGTTATCAGCGGGACGCTACTAGCGCCATGGGTTCCGAGTCCGGAGTCGCTCCGTTTTACAGCGAAAGGATGCACCACCCCCGTGTTCATTTCGTAATTGTCTAGTCCACTAAGGATCTTCCTAAAAAAACACGCCTGAGCAGATCAAATGAAACGGTTCGTTTCACGCACTCCCTGACTGATATACCATGAGAGCTAATTGCGTCGAGGTCAATGCTCGTGTTGGAGTTCAGAAAGGAAAAATGTCTGGTGAGCGGTATGACCATGCCATCCGCCTTCCAGTTTGGTACAGGTTTCGCAATGGCCAGAGCGACTAGTCTGCCGGTGACTGCAAATGTGGTTATCGTGATGAATCGCATTGTAGAGGATGGAAAGGACTGGCAGTGAAACGTCCGCCTTAATAATGAGAAGCTAACAGTGACAATATCAGTGGATAGAAATAAATCGAAATCGAATGATGCAAAGGGTCAAACTAATGATATGATGGTCGACGTCACATGGCAGTACAACTTGAAACGGCAAGCGAGGGAAGGTATTACTATAACTAGAAACATAGCACACATTGTCCCAGCGTTTTAGGCTCCCGTTTCACGTGCATTCTGTCATCTGTCACCTCGATGTCGACCCGGCTCGCCCAACTCCTTTCACACGGCACCACCTACTGATAGTCAACGTCTTCTGTCTCGCGAGACTAAGTATCCTCACCCTGTGCTGAGGACCCCACGACACGGCGACGCGATGACGACGATAATGATGAAGAAACGCGAACATGACAATGTAAATGACGAATTCGACAACGATGGTGCAAGCCCCCGGCGTGACGACAACGACAATCGATGCAGCGACGGCACAACCGCATGCCAGCGTGCTCGCTCGACACAACGACACAAGGACGTGGTGCGCTCGCAGCACTACGACACGGCGATGTGACAATGACGGATGCAACAATGACGGCGGCGACACGGCGCGCTGCAGTGACCGCTGCTACACTGCGTTTGTGGTTCGGGCGAGCGGGGAGCTGACTTATTTGGATCGATTTGCACAATAACCGGACGACACTATAGTACTACGGGAGGTACGCCAGCTAATTGATCGACTTCCCGTAACGATTTAGAGAAAGTTTAATGTGGCGCCACCCGAGATTTAGTTGAAGCTACTTTGAAAAAGTCGTCAATCAGATTACAGGTATCCATCGGTAAAAAAAAACGACAACATACAGAGACTCAGGATGGCTACATCGGAAGCCTGACTTGAAGGAAGTTCGAGCTTGCGTGCTCTTGTCCCGTCCCATAGGCCATGCAAAACATCAAAGTTGATATCTCTCTCGTTACCAAATTATCTGGTTATTTTCAGACAGAGAGACTCTGGTCGTTCGGTGATGCTGGTACTAATATTGACGACGAAAAATTAGACTGAACTGGAAGACGTAGCTTCCGTCACGAACTTCGTGTGTCTTGACTCTTGGTGGGAACTCGCAGCAATCAACCTTGTTACTACAGTTTGACACCGACTTGATGGAACTACGTGTTACTCGAACAGCACCAGCGGTCAGTCTGTTGACCGGCGGAAAGCTGGAACTGCTCCCCGATCTCTCTCTCTATGACCCGAGGGTGCTTGATCGACGGGGAGGGCTACATCGCTACCGAAGGCTCGAAGCAACCGTTCGAAAGATCGTCAACACAGCGTCCTGGTTTCCACCCAAAATCGCACACTGACTCACCTCCGCATCCCAGACTCATTGAGTCTAAATGCAGACAATGTTGCCCATCTTGGGTCAATAATTGAAGCAGTAAAGTCGATAGACACAAGTAATGATACATAAATTGATCAAATCCATAAACACAGTATCCCGGGAACATTCAAGCGAGATCTGCAAACCCAACTTGTGGCATACTATAATCGAACACGCTGTATACGCCCTGCAGGAAAGGCATCCCAATGGTCCAAAATTCTAGGTCATATAGTCAGAACGAGACCGTGTACTACCTCCGCAAAAAGGGGGTTCAGGATGCGATAAGAGATCTCACCGACACGATCCAAGCGGTAGGCGACAATGGCCCCGAAACAATCAGGAGAACCTTCCCCAACTGGATTGAGTTTGAGAGCTTCGGGACGGATATCAAACGTCTTGCCACCAAAGGTAAAGCTCACTGTCGGGAAAGAGTCGCACCGTACTGCAGAGCTGTCAATAAAAACAAGGTACCGAGTACAATCGGAACTCACTGGAATAGTAACCAAAGCCTTCACGTTCGTCGAGGGTACCGTCAAAACGTTTGTAGAATTCTGAAACGCGTTCCCGATCTCCGAAGATGTAGCTTGCACCAGTGTCGAAAATAGCAGGTATATTTTCGAAGACTTTATCACCATTAACACGAAGATCGTCCATGGACACCTGCCAGAATCCCTGCATGGATGCCAATGTTAGCAACATACATTCCCATATATCGCTTTAACCCACAGGATCTGTTACGCGTGTATAAGCGATACCACCTTTGTACAGCATCCTGTTTGCTCCACCGACGTACATTTCGGCCCCAGAAGAAGAGAGTTTCAATGAGAATGTCGGATTGGTCAGCTTATTTTGTCTGACAAGCGATTCGAACAGCGTATCAGCACCAAATTTCGAAATGGAAGGAAAGGCCAATCCCAATAAACCGTCTGTATATCCATTGTAAGGTATTTTAGAAGTGTACGACGTTGCAGAACCAAAGGTCTGAGGGTCTGCCTGATTTGGCGTCAGAACTCAACGGTCATGCTCATGAGTGATACAAAACGCACAGTGAATCCACCAATGGTTACAATATCAGTATATCGATTACCTTTGACGATGGTTCCATCTCCATATCCGATCTCAAATGACTGACCCTCGTACTTAGAGGAGTCGGATGAATATGGATCCCAGAGGACGGCATCTTTGGAGATCCCATCACAGCCATCCTGCAGTACCCACATATCGCTAGTATGTTGACTTGAACAAAAACTGTTGTATGAGCTAAAAGAAACTACCTACGCTGCACCAGTGTCTATTTGGACTGTAACGTAGATCAGCGTAAACATATAAGAGAATGATACATGGAGAATTTACAATTGAAGATCTCAGGAGGAGTGCCAATCCAGATATGGCACATCCAAAGCTTACTTCGATTTATCAGCGGGACGCTAGCACTACGCGTTCCCAGTCCAGACTCGTTCCGTTTCACAGCGAAAGGATGCGCCTTCCCTGTGTTTATTTCGTAGTTGTCCAGACCATTAAGGATCTTCCTATAAAAAGCCTGAGAAAACTGGATGTAATGGTTCATGCCACGTACTCCCTGATTGATATACCATGAGAAGTGATTGCGCGAAGATCAATGCTTTCGTTGAAGTCCAGAAAGGAAGGCTCGGAGTGTCTGGTAAGTGGTATGGCTATGCCTCCCGCCCTCCAATTTGGTATAGGTTTCACAATGGCCAAAGCAACCAGTCTACCGGTGACTGCACATAGTATGGCTATCGTAATGAATCGCATTGTAGAGGAGTGGCAAGGACTGGGGGTGACTGGTGAAACGTATTCAAACTTGAACGTCCAGGGCCAATAGGCATCAGGCTTTAATAATGAGAAGTCAACAATATCAATATTGGGGAGAGGAACAGATCTGCCATAGTCAACTTGAAACTGATGATAATTAAATGATGGTGACATCAGATCCTAGAGTGGGGAAACAATCATAAAACTTTGATAGTAAATCTGTAGTAGATCTGTGGATATGCTGTGACCTGTCGCAGAGCCCCCCGCAACATATCACATCATTTAGGCAGGCTGACCACGGCAGATTATTGGTTACTGTGTTGTGAAACTTGGTAGGGCAAACGGACACTTTATAATGGATAGTGGAGCGTTGAACAATGATAGCATTGCCCTCAAAGCGGGAGTCAGATTTATCGCGAGGAAGCAGGATCCGCAATGAGTCGGGAGCGACGGAGGCATTGTGCCGAAGAGGAAGCTTGAACGGGTCACGGAAATGAGAATCGTCAGGCACAACGAGTTCCCCAAGGCGAAGGAGCACAAAGAAGCCAAGGCAAAGCTGGGAAAGAAAGAGTAGGTCGTCAAAGGCTAAGGGACGAGGTAGGTCTGCCGACACAGCAAGAAGATGGGCACGAGTGAGTGGCTCTTTGTGTCGCACAGGAGAGGAAAACCGCCGGAAGCACCCTTGAAGAGTGCGAGTGACGAGACGAGCTTCCCGGTTCTGTTTGACGTTTGGATAGAAAGACTCGAGGTGAGAGATAATGCCCGAAGATAGGCGCGAACCGAACGCGGTTGGATATAATGACTCATGTATGTCACATAAAGGGACAGAGTATTCGGCGTAGGCTCGGGGTCGAGTGAATGAAGATGACAAAACTCGAGATAAGAGTTAAGAGCCGAAGCATAATCGCGTGAAGTGGAGCGGTCAAGGGCCAAACCGAGAGAAATGGAACGCCCCGTTAAGAGACGTTCCATGGACCAAGCCTCCCGTTTGGGCTGCCTGGCCCGAATAGGCTGCGGAATCATTTCGAGACGGCCCCAGGCGCTAGACGAGGGGGTGAAAATGGGTGAATGGTGAGCCCTGGCACGAGTGAGAGAGCTTCAGCATTGCAAAGGCGAGACAGACGATCAGCGACGAGGTTGGAGGAGCCCGCAATGTGGAAGACACCCATATCAACTCGCTGGACGGTGTTGAGGTTGTCAGTGAAAACGGCAAGCTGACGAACGAGTGACTCGGAGCGCCGCAGCCGATCGACAGCCTCCAGAATGGCCGCGGTGACACAAAGAGCTTCAAATGATTCATCGGGCTCGAGTATTGAAGCTTGAAAGCCGAGACATAACCTGGGAAACCAGAATCCCATGGCCACCTGACTCGCATCACAATAAACTCGCAAAACCGAATCAGGCAGATCTGGATAGGACCAGGATTCAGACTGTAGAAAGAAGACCCCCTCCGAGGTTTCGAGATGGCCAGCTGCCCAGGGGAGTTCGCGAACAACGTCACGATTAATCCAAATTGGAGCTCGATGAAAGAGCTTGCCCGCTGTTTTGGAATAGAGAGCCGATAATCCAGGACGGAATAGAGTATAGACGTTGAGTGCGCAGTTAAGATGACCAGCATTAGATTGGAAATCTCTTAAAGGGCGACGTGACCCATGCTGTGCAAAATCTTTGAGGGTAGAAATGAGATTGAGACGGGACTCCATAGACATACGGCCACGCAGGGTGTCAGTGAAGGGCCAGAACCCTTCACGAAGACCACGAATGACAGAACAGACGAAGGGTTGATTTGGGTGTGAAGACAAAAGGGACTCGAAGCGATCAACGTTAATGGGAGTGGAAACGACAAATAAATCTGGATGTGAAGCAATAGTGTCGAGTGCGGCAAGATTGGAAAACTCCAAAGATGGAGGAGAAGGGAGAGGCGTAGCAGTCTCAGTCCACCTAACAGTCCGACTGCAAGGGGACATGGATGAGTTCCAAACAGAACGACGTCGAAACGAAGGACCGCGGGCAATCCGCTCATTTACCCGGAGCGATTGCAGTTCCCTGGCCTGGGTGGTCAGCCCGTTTGTGGCTTCCTCGGCAGTTCCTGACGTTGCAGCAATGCTCATAGAAGCATTCGGCAGCTGGCTTTTCACAGGTCCCTCGGTTCCATTTATTGCAAGCATCTCGTTTCCCACCAGTATTCCCTCCTTTATCCCCTTGCTTGGACCTCGACTCGTTTCGGCGATCATTGGAATTAGCACCCAGGCCAATTGAGGCGAAGTATAAGGTTCGGAGATCGTCAAATTCGGCATAATCATTGAGGCGTAGGTATACTTCCGATTGGAGAGTCGCAACCGAACGGCTTTGTCGAACTCAATGAGTTTGTAATAACAGGATGTAGGGCCATGACGAAGAAACGAGAGATGTATCAGTGCCGATAACGGTACTCGGTGTGAAGCTGTGGGAGGACGAACTCAATGGCTTCGAGGAGCTTTCCGAAAGCGATGACCCAGTCGCCAAGATTTTGGACTGGTCTGAAGGTCTTGGGAGCTTTGACTGAGATTTGGAACATGTCCCCGAGATCACGGGACTGCTTAGTCTCGAGAGAAGAGGAATAATGCATTCCGAGGACCTTTTCAAGCTCGACAGGTTGTCCTTTGACGATGTTAATCCATTGGTCCTTCGGGAAATCGGGACATCCCCGCTTGTGCATGATTGGATGGACAACATAGGATGGGTCATTGGACCACATGTCGAGGAGGAGAAGGGTCTGGTCGACTTCAAGCTGGGGGTTTCCAATTGTTGCCCGTGCAAGCGCGCCACCGGTTGGCTCCCAAGGAAACAAGGATTCATCAACAGCACTTCTGCGACTTTTCCGTGGTCGGTCCTCCTCCTCTTCGGATTCATCTGAGGTCCCATCTCGGTCATCCCGATGTCGGTGTCGGCGTCGTCGAATAGGGGTCGATTGTGACTGCCCACGTTGGGAAGATGCAGGCTCGGGAGCTTGTGATTGGTGAGGAGGTGTTTGCCGAGACGATCCTCTTCGTCCCGAGTCGACAGCCGCTCGATTAGCGTCGTCGATGTTGTCGAGCATTTCAACATAGGAGGCGAAGGAGGCAGACGAGTCAGGTTGGGACCCGGTCCGCCTGTAGTTCAAGAGACTTTCATGGATGAAGTGGATAGCGTCAGATTTGGGGAGCTCTCCCCGGCTATACTGCTCGACCCTTTTCATGCATTCCCCGATTCGAGTGAGATGTTCTTCCGATGATGCGGTCCCGGACGATTCATCGCGCGACAAGAGAGAATCGATGTAAAAAAAATGGGCGCGAAAAGTAACGACTCGGACGACGCTGGCGAGAAAACGGGAGCGGATCAGCGTGCGCCTGGCGAGATGACGGGAGCGGATCAGGAGGGAACGGAACCAGACGCTGACGAAATAACAGGGGGCGACCCTCCAATTGGCTCCTCGGAATTAGCTAAGTATAAATAAAACGCACGTGACGTCGACTCGTCCAGCAGAGCGGTTGGAGCGACGCATCAATATTAGACCATTGACATACAAAAAAAATACATAAAACTGTTGTGCCAGAGTCACGACTCCCATCCTAATATCGACGACCCAGCCATCGCTTCACAGAATTGAGATGGCACCTCCCCGCGAACACAGCGCAATTTCCCCCGTCCACTCCGACACCGCACATATCGTCACGTCGTCTAAGGCAATCGCGCCAAAATGTATCGCATCAGCCGTTCAGTCGATCCACAAACGCACGCAGGCACGCACCTCGAAGATCGAGTGAGTCGATCTCATAGACGATCTTACCTTGTATCTCCAGAGCCTCTTCGTCCGACTCGGACGCGTCCAGCGCGTCGCCAGTCGCAAATCCGAACAACACCGCACCCTTGTTCTCACCCGTGGCCCGCCCCTTCCCAACGCACAACCGACTCGGGTGCGTCGTGAACGCCACCACCCTCCGATTGATGTTCCCCCGATGTCTATCCACCCACACCCCACGCAGTCCCGCTGGGCCCAACGACCACGTGGACACGAATATCCGTCGCACGGTGTCCTCCATCGAGAACCTCTCATTGGTCCCCGGTATCAACAGCGGCGGGTCCGAAATGGTACCCATGGCGAGTATCCGGACGGACAGTGAGGGCACGGGCGCGGTAGTCACACGGATGTGGTAGTGGGACATCCCTTGATGAATGTCGTTGGCGAGCATGAAGATGGAGTAGACCTCGCTAGACGCGCTGCGTGATGCACGCACATTCGAGAGAGACACGACTCGGAAGCAAACCGGGCCGAATCGGTGCCGGAGCGTCGGCAGTGGATTGACCGAGGGACAGCCTGTGGGGATCGGGTAGGCTTCGACGGAGCGAACCCGGAAGCACAGCACATATGGGCCACAGAATCGCAAGGACGTGATCCCGTTCCACTGAGGCTCAGGCCACCATGAGGATGTGCTCCACAAGCGAGTGGCAGGGATGCTCACCGCTTGATCTTCGTCCTCCAATTGGACAGGTATGGTCGATCGCTTGTTATCCTCACGCCAGTGCAAGATATGGATCAAGGTCTGCGGGCAGTATAGTAGAACACGACCCGAGTATGGATCCATGTGTTTGAGCATTTCTCCTTCAAGCAACGGAAACTCTGCTTCCAAATTCAACTGCCCGTGATTGCTGTCACTTTCACCCAACGGAGGGAGGGGAACGGAATATATGGCCGCACTAAACAAGATCAGTATCCTCCTGCAGACTGCAAACAAGGGAAAGGGCGGACCTTTTATGGTCCTTGTGGACACTGGAAAGATAGAGCGTAGAATGGTAATCGGCGTAGCAAACGAGGTTAGGTAGCATGAAGTGCGCCCAGGGAGAGGACCCGACTGCCGGAGACGAGGACTTGAGTGCAGACGTGTCCCAAACGAGGACCGCAGTGTCATTTGCCGAAAGGAGGAATCTATCCGAGATAAACGAGAGCATGCGGCTCGAGGACGGTAACTTAACGGTCGCGGTCGACTCGGGCCTGAACTTGAAGAGCTGCTTGTCGTCACCGATATGGTATATGATGCGTTCTCTGCGATTCAGAAACGACGCTTCGACTCTGGACGCGAACAAGAGCACGCGCGCAGCCTGTGACGCTGACATGGCCGCGAACGCTGTTCTGGAACATGGTAGTGCCTGTTGTGCGCGCATCCGAGTGAACATCATCGACCAAAGACTGAAATCTTGTGTGAGCGTGAAGAATTGCTTGCATGTCTGGCAAACTGGGTCAGTAGACAGTCAGACGTTCAAGCAAAGAAAATTGGTTGCCTTCCGAATGGCAAGGACGTCCTCGACAGCGAGCAAACCAATGATCTGGTGGCACAGTTCAACGGGGAGATGGAATACATAGACTTGGGTGCCTTCGTCTGGATACATCAAGGTGCTGAAGAAAGGTCGTGGTTACGGCAGTGGAGCGAACAATGGTCCATCGCCGCCCGGATGCACTGGGCAGCAACAAGCTTCTGAATATGACTCCCACGACGAAACATGTACGGAATCGTGACAATACGGATGCTGTGTATGATCAGAACGAGCCCGGACCAGGGCTAGCCATAGGCCGGGAGCTGACGAAGGGCAAAAGGATATTAGGATTTGCACCAAAACATGCAACAAGCTGTATGGTAGGGTAATGAATGTCATGTGCGAACTAAAGTTCAGAGCGATCAGACGAGCTCGGGCTGCCCATAGGGAAGGGAGCCAAAGGTCTGCCTTTCCTTATCCGGGGACGATCCAATCTCTGGTTTACACTCGATGCGTCCGAATCCGCATTATTCAAATCTACGGAACAGAGATCACGAACAGCGAGAACACTGTAAACAGATGGGACGGTCAGACGACGAACTAGGTCGATCGTATCAACGCGGGTCTCACCTTGCGGCAGGCCTATTTCTTGCGATCTGCAACGGCAACACGCTGCCAAGGGTCATAGTCTTGGCAGCGTCTCCATCCGTCGCCCGTTGTCTGGTTGCTAGTGGTCGAGGCGTGCTCTCCTGCTCTTCGCCGCTGTCGAGCCAGCCGAAATCGCCGAGCGGTTTCTTCCGCTCTCGTGATGCAGCAGACTTGGTGCTGAACTGCGCGTCCGGGACAATGCTCCGCTCCCTCGTTCTGTTCCTCCTACTCGCCTTGAGCTTCGGGCTGCCGAACAAGCCCATCGAGTCGGTGCTCGAATCGTCTAGCTTCGGCGTCGCCCTGATCGCCCGCGTACCTTTCTTTGCAGTGCGCACAGGCTGTTTACTTGTTCCGCTGTCCACAGACATTGCGTCCGTCTCCAACTCGCCCGTGCCCGTTCCCAGCCGCTGACTCGTCCGCCGGCGCGTTCCGTTCCCTACGTTCGCCTCCGACGCTTCCGACTGCGACGCCTCCTCAGCTCTTTCCTGCGCACGCCCCTTGCCCTGCCGTGCTCGCTGCGCCCGCTCCACCGCCTTCTCCCGCCGAGTCTCCCGCGCCTTGGCGCGCTGTGCAGCTCGCTCTACGTCCATCATTTCTTTCTCGACCTTTTCTTCCTCCGCGAGCTCCTTTCGCCGAGCTCTGGCGCGTTCCATAACGATCCTATCCGCGACGTCCATTTCATCGTCATCGGATCCGCCAGTGCCTTTACGTTTGTTCTCACTCGTGTCTGGGAACATGGCTACACCATATTGAGCGCTCTCACGCAAGGTCTCAATGGCATTCTCGATCTCGAGGCTAAGATCTTGCGCAATGAGACGAACGCCTGTCTCGGGTACGAGAACGCGCTGAATAAATTCAGCGGGTGTAAGCGGCGCGATGAGGGACGCATCGAACGTTGACGGTGGAAAGAGATCGAATAGCGTTTGGTGTATGATGACGGAGCCCTGCTCGCCATAGCTAGGACGAAATGTCGGCGTTTTAGATGGGCTGTGAATAAGAAAAACGTACTAGCCCGGCTGAGTCTTTTCAAAGCTCGCGAATTGGCCCTTGACGCCAGCTACCACACGACTGCCCTGCTTCTGGACCTCCTTCTTGACTTCGCCCCAGAAGACACTCTTACTCCTGGGTCCCTTATCAAAGCCAAGGTCTTCGGTGTCGCTGACGTCATCCCTGTTCAAGATGATGGCTTCCAGCTCTTCCTTCATTTTCTTGACTCTGGCTGGAACCTGATTAAAATCGATCGTCTTTGGCCAACCTTTCTTCTCTGCGATCGGTAGCTGGCGCGATTCGAAACGATGTCGTTGACAGACAGATATATAAATCGCCGTGGGTGCTCTTAAGCCACCCCTATTTCTCGGACGCGGGTCTGAAACCGACTTTTTGCGTGCAGTGGTGAGCAGGTGTCGTAGTAGAGGCGTGGGATACGAAGGTAAATCCTCGTCGCAATAGGGGCACATCTTAGAAGGGTCTCGAGCGTATCCCAAGTCGACTATATGCGGTGGTTTAAAATGAGGATCATCCATAATTTTGGCGGCTTACTGGAATCCTCTTCCATAGGCTCGTCCAGATGGTCGAGCACGTCTAGAACTCTAAAAGGGTTGAAGGAGTAAGTAGGATCGAAGTTGATGATCAAGAAAACGCACCCCAAACGCAAGTCCTTGTGCTTTTTCGGGCTGCGTCCCAGTTCGGCACCGGTGTCATCAGACGAGGTACGCTTCGTGAAACTAGGATTACGACAGCTGGGAGAATTTGGCCGCTTATCGATCGTTGCGAGCATCTGAGAACCCATTGGAAACGGTTTGGGACCGCTGAGCCTCACTGGGCTATCCGTCAAGTCTACATCGTCATCGTCGGAGGATTCTGCGCCCTTTGAGGCAGTAAGAGAGGACAAGTTAGGGAAGGACGATCCGCGGTTTCCCAATGGAGAAGGAAGAGGGATTGGCTTGGGCGCATTTACGAACGTCCCGGAGCGAGATATGGTATTCTTTTTGGCCTTGGTAGAGGAAGCATCGCCGCTCCGTGCGCTGTCAGAAACGTTTTCCTTTGCCTGCAGCGACATGGGGAATTCCTGTGGTTCCCGGCGAGAGAACGAAGCAAGAGCTGGTTTCTTGGCTGTTCGTTTCTTGTCCACGGTTATAGGCTGTTCGGGTGACTTTGTGCGTAGCGGAAATTCGCGTTTCTGCTGTGCAGAGTATGGGCGTGGTGTGGACTCCGTAATGTCATTCTGCTTTTGAATGATAACAACGTATGGCCGAGGGCGAGGTTTAGGGGGTGATCTGGACATTTTCTTGGGTGACGGAGGAGATTGTTTTGGAACCTTTCCATCACTGAATCGACGAGCAGGAGATTTCGTGGTAGAGGGACCACTTTGACGCGTCGAAAACGCCTCGGAGGGCTTCTGTCGCGAGGATGGACCGGACAGCGGGGGACCATCAATGATCTCAATGTCGTCTGAGATCGGCTTGCACAGGTCCTGGGAGTCGTTAAGGGATGAAGACTGTGGTGGTCCTTCTGTTACAGAGCCGGTCGCAGGAAGGTTTTTTTTGTTCTTCTTGAACCGGAGCTCCTTGACAGCATTGAGGGTCGACGGTTGAAAATCGGGGTGTGCAGGGAGATCACGACCATTGACGCGTACTATTTCCACGTCGTCGAAAGAAGTTGTTGACTCTTTTCCCTTCATGACGCGCTTAGGGGTCGAGGTCTCGTTGGCGTCCATGGAATTCTGAGAGGAGAGCAAAAGTTCGTCATCGCTCTCGTCGTCCGGGACGCTCGAGGGTGCCCTCCGGTGAATGCTTTGTTGCGTTCCGGTAGGTTTGAACTCACTCTTGGAGGCTTTCCCGTACTTGACCTGCGGTTTGGGTAGGACGAAGGAGGAGCCGAAGTTATGGTAACCCTGTCCTTCGCCGGGCTTTATGGCGGCCGGACGGTGAGGCATTCGATGAGAGGGGTCTGAGAAGGGATCCTTTTTGGGTGACTTTATGTTGTTCAAGAGCTGTTCCATGGCAGCGACGACATGCGCGTTTGGGTCGTCGCGTGCTTCGAATCAGGAGCGTTTGTTGTAGTTTATTTAATTTCAAGGCCGTTGCCACACAGAGCCAAACAACATCGGACGGCCCCCGGCCCGCGTAACCAACATTATATTTATTGACCATGACCATGACGTGAACAAAATTCTGATTCTGAGGACGACCTGGCTGATCTAGAGCATTTTTAGACGCTGATGGATCCGCAGATGAGATCTGGATTTGGGTCAGCGCTGCCCGGGAACGCGGGGAGCGAAGAAGTCCTAGAAGTTGGCTCGCTGCAAGATATTATGAACTTCGACCCGGGTCAAAGATGACCATGCTGTGAAATTCGCCACCATAAAAACGTGTGTACTCGTTCCCATCCTGCCCCCCTTGCCGTGCCCTACAATGTCCCTGCCCTCCCTGCCCTCCTCGTTGCACGGTTCAGACGCGACTCTCCTGGTATGTTTACTTCTTAGCTCTCCTCGTCGTCGCTCACGTTTTTCGCAGGTCGAGTTCGAGGACGGAGATCCCCGCAACCCCGCCCATTTTTCTACTGCTAGAAAATGGAGCATCACGATTACCGCGTGTGCCTTCACTGGCATCTCCGGTCAGTCTCTCTCCGTCCCCGCTGCCACTGACTCGGACGCCGATTTCCTTTTCAGCCGCTGCTATATCGACCTACACGTTGGGCATGCCAACAATGGTCAGCGACCTTAGCTGCTCCACCTTTGCGGCAACTGTCGGCCTTAGTGTATACCCTTTGGGGTTTGGTCTAGTCCCGCTCCTCACCTCTTCACTATCGGAGGAGTTCGGCCGTTTCCCTCTTTACATCGTGACCACCTTCCTTTTTACGCTCATGCATGTCATGACTGCCCTGCAAGTCGTTCCCCACACGATCCTCCGTGACTGCGCTGACCCGCACTGCAGAGCTCCGAACATAACCACTGTGATCGTCGCTCGCTTCCTCAGCGGCTCTTTCGGATCGACGGGTGCGACTCTCGTCGGAGGCACAATCGCCGATATATGGAAGCCCGATGAGTGATTATCCCTCCCTCTCGGCTTAGCCATCCTCGAATCTCACTCATCTTCCCAGGCGTGGCTTCCCCATGGCACTCTTTGCCATCGCCGCTTTGGGTTCAACCGGTCTCGGATCGATGCTCGCAGGATGGATCGAATCTAACAACCACCTCGGCTGGAGGTGGATCCAATGGATCTCCGCCATGTAAGTCGGCAGAGTCCCTCGAGGTCAACCAGGACGCGACCACTCCCCTCCACATTAGCGTCAGCGGCGTATACTTTCTCTGCGTTCTACTATTCTTGACAGAGACACGCTCCGATATCATTCTTACTCGCCTTGCGCGCAAAATGAGAAAAGAACATCAAGATGATCGGTACCGCGCCAAAGCCGAAATAGACAAGCGTAGCCTCTTCACCTTGATCAAGATATCTAGCATTCGTCCGATCAGTGCGTATTACCATGCATAACTGACCTGCGCTAACGACCTACCAAAGGTCTGCTCTGTACTGAACCGACTGTTCTAAGTTTTAGTGTAGGATCTCTTTCGTTTTTCGCTTCCTTCGTCTGATGGCTAGACCTTAAGCTCTGGATTGGTTTCACGTGGGGCGTCTTATTTTGTTTCCTAGAGTGAGTGATCGTACGTCTTCTGTACTCACCTCTGACGTCCCACAGCTCAATTCCCGGGGAAATGGAGTCCATCTATGGCTTCACCATCGGCGAGAGAGGATCGGCATACATTTCTATCACGTCCGTATAACCACGATCCTGGTCGTGTCTGTCCACTGATACCTTTTGACAGCATCGGAAGTATCCTAGGATGGTTCGCAAACATGTACCAGGAGGTACTGTACAGGTGTGCTCCCATCATTTGCGTCACTACTATGGGGTGCTGAGACCATTAAAAGGAAGTACGTCGCAACGAAAGGTCCGGAAGCACGCCTCTGTATTGCCCTCGTCGCTGCCGTCTTGCTTCCTGTCGGTATGCTCATCTATGCATGGACCGCAAGACCGTCCATCCACTGGATTGCACCTCTCATTGGTCTGACAGTGAGTCTACATGGCCGCCTTCTGTAATTGCATGTCACGCCCGCCTCCATAGGTCTTCATGCTTGGGACAATCATCATTTATCAAGTGGTCTTTGTCTACCTTGCCGACTGGTACGTCTCGGCCATTGCTAATCGCTAGATAAGACTAACGTCGAATTCGTGGCAAGCTATGGACCTTATGCATCATCTGCCTTAGCGGGCCAAAGCATGTGCCGTGCGTACGCGCGTTCGACCGTCATCTGCTTCGGCTGAACGTGTTCTACACTTCGTTTTGGGTTTGATTTCGTACGGCGCTTCCCCGAACAGGAAACGTTATCGGAGCGGTCTTCCCTCTCTTTACGCAGCACATGTACGACACGCTTACGTACAAATGGGCGAACACGTTGTTCGCACTCATATCGGTGGCTCTCATTCCTATCCCTTTTGTGAGTCTTGTTTCCTTCTTCTGTCCTTTCTTTCCCGTGGTACATATCGTACCATCGGCATGCTGGTGGCGTTCCGATCTCTTGCTAAATATCTCTGCCACCGGCACGTGTTCTGAACGCGTCTCATGCATCATCACAGATACTCTTCGTCTACGGAGCTGCGATTCGAAAACGGAGCCGAGTCTCGCGAAAAGTACTCGCGTTGGCGGAGCAAAAGCAGAGCTCACTCGAGGACGAAAAGACAAGTTCGGAGAATTCGGTGTAAGAAAGAGGGGGAGGATGGGGCTGGCTCCCGCCTCTCCGTCCCTTACTCACCCATTGGAACGCTCAGGCTGCAACATACACTCCGTCGGTTTCCTTCTTTTTTTAATGGTTCCTCGCCCCATACGCTTGTAATAGCGCGTCTCGTCCCTCTTCTCGTTAGGAGACCACATCAATCCTTTGTAATGCCGCTTCGTCCTGGTTTCTCCCGCGCACCCGCTTGTGCCCGCACCTACTATGTCACCATGCCGTACTATGCCATACTTGTCCATCCCCGCATCATCTTTGGCCCCGAGCCATACCATTCCCGTCATCTATCCCAGGGTCGACGCGGCCGCCATTCCTCTATTGATAACTAGGCACTCATATGCCTGGACATCCCCGTCCGTCCAATCCGTGCACGGCATTAAAGTTCACTATCATCACCACGCACACTTCGGACGCCATCCGTTATGCGACTGCATATACGTATACGCCACTTTTATCGATTGGTGATCTATGATATTGATCAACGATAGACGTTCATATTTATATGCTCCCCTGTACTTGGATTTTACTGTATTTACTGTATGTTTTCCCCTTTCCCCTGCTTCACACGCGTGCTTGATTTGAACGTGCGCCACTGGCCAATTAAAAGGATGTGGGCGACGTCTTCAAGTCGTGCGTGTCGAGGTCTTTTTTTCCCTATTTATAGCGATATTGGCGTGTCCGCCCTGAGGCCTGAGGTGCGTCGGCCCATTGCTTGCACCGGTCGGCTGGATTTTACATGGGTCAATCCATGGGAGTCCCACATCTCTTTGTACAGACATTCGTTCGTAATTCCCAGGTGGGTCCTGGTTTCCTTCGTGGTACGTACGTGACGCATTCGAAGTAGAAGCAGTACATAATACTTGGAAGTTGGAAGTACAAGGAAAAAGGAAAAGATCGAAAAAAGAAGTGGGATTCCCCGGAACGCAATGTGGCAGTCCACAAACAAATACAGAAACAGTATTTCCTACAGAGATCAGCTTCTAGTGCCCAAGAGGGCGGACTGGAGACGGACGGAGGGACGGCGAGCGGGTCACGCTTCAATTAGGCCCCCCGGGGGGCCGACTGTGGATGTCGACATCCACGCCCGCATCATGATCGCGCTCCCTTGACAACGCTTCTCCCCAGTGACGCACCTCGGGGTGCCGCAGATACGGAAGACTGCTGTCAAAGAAGCCTTGCAAATCACCCCGGTCGCGATCGTGCGCTTTTTCGTATTCGCGGGCTGCGTTATCCCGACGAGGAATATGGATACATATACAGGGTCAAATCCGCGGCGTGGTTGCAAAGAACATAAAGACGATGTGACGTCAGCGTTCGACGCCTACGACAATTAATCAAGTGAGGGACGTTACCCTGAAGTGCCATCTCGAGTCGATCGAGATCTGTCGATTCAACCATGGATCAGAAAACGTCCGCGTGGTGGATGCAGGAGGACGCGCATACTTGCCTTTGACGAACTTGGCCTCAGGGGTCGTGCCCGCTTCGTATTCCTGTCCAAGGTAGGCAGCACGAGGAGGGGGGAATACGGTTCAGCACGATCCTCGTGCTGTCACTGACAACCTAGAACGAACCTCCCATAACGCCTCAATACGCAGGGCCGCTGGACTAGCATGCATCATGTCATGCACAAAGTTGTGCATTGCTTCCTGTCGGCGAACACATTCAACAAGTTTTCAACAGATGGCTTGATGGAGAAAGTCGAACGCACCACTTCGAGGCGGCGTTTCTCCTCCTTGGAGAAGCCCTCACGAGGGGTGATGTCCCCGACTAACGAGTCCACATGGACTGAGTCCATACTTGAACGGAGCGTCTACTAAACCCACTCACCTTGTGCCTCCGCGAGATCGTGCACAACGCACATCATCACACACCTGACACACAGGTCGAACATATCTGGACGCACAGAACACAAAATCACTGACTTGGACACGTCGAGCGTCGAGTCGGATGTACACATGGCCAGCACCGCCATGCGGTACATGTGGTCCGAGATGCTGGGCGATCGGGATGTGGGCGACAGGGCGATACGGAACCGATCTGGGCGTACCTCTCCGGATCTGGAACCTAAGTAGGAGGTTGAGCCACGATCGGGTCAACCCAAGATTCCTTACATTGAAATCGATCCAGCCTGTCCGTTTTTGTGTCTGTGTCCGGGGTGAGCGTCGATGTGCGCCCTGATGTTCTGTTATTACCTTGAGTCTCTCGAGGACATGAAAAAATGCGAGTCTGTCCACGCCCACATCGCCAGTAGGCTTGTATAGCGGTGGAAAGGTGCGCTTGGTGATCATAATGATTAGAGCCGTCAAGATCTCCGAGATCCGATCCCGATAGATAAGATAATACAAGCACTCTCATGACACTTTTGTGGACGAGACCGCCGCTGCCCTGCGTCTCTTCGTGCCCCGTCTTATCTCGATCAAAT
>JBBPPG010000300.1:0-30063 GCA_038091855.1 Leccinellum luteum | reverse complement strand
TGCAAAGCAAGGGCATGAGGATATCGGCTATTCATATGTTGTTATTCGACGAGGAGCAAGACCAGATATCACAATTTCAGGTGCAAGGGAACACCCGTTGGGAAGAATAGGAGGGGTGGAGAGAGAAGCGGTAGAGCGAGCTACGGCGGGCAGTGGGGTGCTAAGGGAATTGCAACGTGCACACGAACATTGGCCTGATCATGCCCGTATGGACCCGCAATCACCGTCATTTTCGGTATCAACTCTACGTTCCGTATTGGCGCAGGATCAATCACCGCCGTCTACCGACGTCAATTCCGTCCCCGCGGATCAAGCACAACCACAAGCTTTTGTGCCTGTGGATAATGGTGTTGACACCGGCTCTGTGGAGATGCTTGAGCCGGTGGCAAACGCAGACGCTGCGTCCTTCGTGTCGCCTCGTGTTGGTGTACGTTCCTCGGACGAAAGCAGTATCGCGCGAACGCAGGCACAAGACCCCTCGTCACACACATCAACAACAGCGCCATCAGCGCCTGTCCAAACAATCGCTTCCACATCAGGACATCACCCCTCGGCGGACTATTCAGGGGACCCGAGACGCGGGAATACACTGGAAGAGGTTGAGTCGCCGTCGAACCTCGAGGAGGCACTGAGGAGCGAGGCATATGGGTGGCCGCGTCTCGTGTTCCCACCGCTCAAGAAGAGCGGACATATCATTATTGATGCGTGTACACGTGAAGGTTCGTATCCTCTCCCACCGCCGTTTCTCGAGATGAAATTGATGGTCTGACATTCATGTTTCTTTTTTTTTTTTTTTTTCAATAAAATAAAATAAAATAAAATAACAGGAAAGATCATGCGGCTTACGATTCCAAAGTCACAAGGTAGACAGGCATTTTACGACGCCCGCAAATCGTCGTGGGGGGACATTTTTCCCCATCCGTCCAAGAATGATCCCATTGAACGTTTCCAACCTACCGAAGAAGGAAATACCTCGAAGCAGCATAGCACGCAGGACGCGAAGGGTTCGGACGTAGGAAAACGATCGAAAGGACGAGACAAGAAAACCAAGACACACGAGAGGAGCTATGCTGCGGTTGACGACACACTTCGGAGGGAGCAGAAGGCGAGGTGGAAAGCTTCCAGGAAGGATTCGGCTTGCGCAGGCAGCGACGCTCTGCGCCTCGTCGATTCCGAGGCAGGCGATGTTCATCATTATTAAATTACCCATGCCGCCAACATCGGACACTCCCATCTCTTTCACTCACCACAAGCATACCAGAAGCACTCGCGCACGCTATGCGTTTGATAGATTATGCTAATATTCATTATCGTCTAACCATTTAATCGGAAGTGGTCTGAGCATAGAAAGATCAAAGAACACCGGTGACGACAGAAGTCCTCGCCGCTTCACATGTGCATCTGATCGCCGTTACCATATCCAACGCTCGTGCCAAGCTGTACGAGCGTCAACCCACTCCGCCAAAAGGTACCCAGCTAACCATCCATCAAAAATCCTTTATCTGAATGCCGGGCGCTTGAGTCGAGCTGAGAAGTATCCGCGTGATCGCATTCACTAGAGGATAAAATGTCCGTCAGCCGATTATGGTCTACTTAGATATGGAGACAATGAATGGCGATGCGTCGATCGGAGACGGAGTTGAAGAGACTATCTGAGTGAAAAAGGGAATATTGGGACTTGAAGGTGATATGAGAATAGACCGGTTGATCGAGAAAAGGGATAAATTGCATCGGTGAAAGACGATAAAAGATCTGTTCGCATGGTGAACCAAGGGGCGATACCGTAACACCGAGCTCCAGATCGGAAATGGATGTAGATGGGGAAGAAGAGTGGTGAAAGGAAATGATTGCACCACGAGGTACGTACCAGGCTTGACGCTCTTAGTGCTGTTTTTTCCCTTCTGTACCTTGGTCTCCGCCTCCGCAACGGCATCTTTGAGGTTTCCCGTGGCGCGTTTCACGTTAAGGACGAATTGTTTGACATTCTTTACGACATCTTCGACGGGGAAATGCAGCTAAGGGGATTGGACGGAATTCAGCAACATGTCCGGGAAACAAATGAAGACGAGAGCAGAAATGACGAGCTCTCGCACACCCACTTTACCGATGGGCATCCTTATGGTTCCCGTCTTGTCAGCTCTCCATTCGGTCGTTCCTTGTAGCCTTTGAATATAGCCCTCGATGTCTTCCGTGACAGTTCCTCGTCTCTCGGACGGCATGAGCCCACGAGGACCAAGAATACGACCCAACTTGCTACTAATGCTGCGAAGGAGGGATGGCGTACAAAGTATAGTCGTGCAGCTGTTATGTTTGCCTTCCGCAACCTGTAATCACTCCTCAGCGGCGGAAGGCACAGCTAGACAAAAGAACAAACGGCATCGACTAGCTCTAGGCCGCCAACGACGTGAGCGCCCGCTTTCTTGGCCTCGTCTGCTTGCCGGCCGTCCGCAAACACGAGGATGCGATACTCTTTTCTCGGCTTGGCCTCCCGAGGAAGGTTGATGCGACCGGTGGGTATGGGTGCACCACGCGACATGGCGGTCCGAATCACCAACTCGTACGTCGAGTGGGGACGTGCAACCTCTACTGCCTGACGGGCGAATGAGCAACGTCGAGCGCGTGACGATGGAAAACACATACGCGAAGGACCGAGACGGCGTCGGCGAGGGTCATCTTCTCGTCCGCGTACGCATCTTTGCCGCGCTTTGCCGCCTTTCTTTTGGCTAAGAGGGCGAGCTGGTGCTTTGAAGGGGCCTTTTTCTTCTCGACTCGTTTTGCGAGCGCGACGGGCGACGAGGAAAAATAGCGGTTGAGTGCGGACCGGAACGCGGTGCCGTTCAAACTAGACCGGGACTGTGGGGAACATGGAGCTCGGAATGAGTCTGAAGATGTCCTATACTCACTGGACTCACGAACGACACCGTGCATCGCCGACAGAATAATCCTAGACTGGACGACATGAAAGATGTTGGCGTCGTGGGAACTCGTCGGGAGGACTTCAAGGACACGACACGTTCCTAATTTTCTTTTTAGATCGACTCAAATGTCTTTCGTCAGGTGTGCTCGTCCTCTGCAACTACGCGCGTGGGTGCGCCATGCAGCGACGAACACGCAGACCGCCGACACGACCAACACCCAACGCGAAGTAATACGTCGCATGTTGTATCCACCAAACGTCCGCACCGGTTCTTCCCCGACCGGCACATGGCGTCCAGACGTAGCTCGCGCGCTTCAGCGCGCCATTCCGTCGGCGCAGGCCCACAAGACGATTGAGAGGGCATGGAAACTTTACCAGCGCCATCTGCGCCAAAAACGCGAAGACGAACTGCAACGCAAGTTCGAATGCATGCGGAGGGCAATGCAGGAACTCGAGGAAATTGATCCGGCATTGTTCAGGGAGGCGAACAGAAGAGAGGACCCAAGAAGGAGGAGTGTTGCAGAGGTGGAGATGCTCAAAACCTGTTCCAACGCCGAGAAGAGGGCTATCGAATCCAGACCCAAAGCCCTCTTTCCTCGCGAGCTCAAGGTCCCAACAGACACCCCCTCCAAGGACGGCTGGCCGCATGATTGGAAACCATTCGATCGCCCGCTATAGGTCAGTTCATTTATACCTCGCTGGTCACCCGCAATGCTCATGCTTCGACGCCAGAGTAGACGTGATAATCTTTTGTGCCGTTCGACAATTAATGCTCTACAAAATGACTTAGAGTCCGATGTCCCTAAAATCAGTCATCCTCTCAGCAATGCCCATCAAGGTATCTGAAACACCCCTTGCTGCTGCAGTCTTCGCAACCACGGCAACGTGTACTCCTTCCAGTGCTTTCGTCCATGAGTGAAGTGCAGCATATCGTTTTTTCTCGAGTGCTTGGCTAGAGGTCGATGAGTATCTGACTGCCGCACGACATGGAAAAACATACGCGCGGTCTAACTCTAGTCTCATGCCAACCTGGTCTATCCGGCCGTCTACCTTCCCTTCCAGGATCAGTCCTATCAAGAGCTCTTCAACCTCTGCAATCTCGACATTCAGTTGCTTGAGGTCGCGTTAGTCTCTAGCTTGGTTATACGCAAACCTGGTTTACCTTGGCAAGGAACGAAAGCTCCAGACGCGTATATGGCTTGATGAGATCGATGAGGTACGACGTGCGTAGACTCCTCAAGAATTCGCCGATATACGATCTAATGAAAACGTCGTCCATGATTGTCGACCGATTGTCTGTGTTGTCACTGGTTAGCACAAGCGCTCTCGCGTCGGATCAGTCTGTCCAGCTAACCCTTCAAAATCTTTTCGGCCAAATGAACTTCTCTCCTTTGATATGCGTCCACCAAGTCTGTCATTGCCTTGATTTGTGGGTCGGACTTGTACGGCTTCGTCTCTTGCGAATCAAACGGGTTCACCTCGCTCCCGGTCAGCATGTTGGCGAGCACGAGATACTTGAGCACTTGAATGCGCTGCGGGGACCCGGCCTCGTCATAATTTCGGAAAGACTCGAAAAAGTCAGAGGACGCGAGCGACCATTGGCGTTCGCCCATCCACATCTTTCCTCCGCATTCTTTGATGACCCCCATGATACGTGGATGGGGAATCGCGGACCGGACATTATTCGAGGCATTATATATTTCCTGGTTGATGACGTCCATCATGAGAAAAAGGAGCAGACAAGCACGATACATACCTTGAGTTTCTTGACGTTTCGCATCTCGTTGTGCATCTGTATCTCGAGCGCGTATATCTCCAACAGCTGAGTCCCCCGTTGTGACTGGTCCTCGTTGTCCATCGCAGCTCTCGTCGTCGCATGCAGTTCACGAATAATCTGAGGATATCCGCGTTACACGATTCTATAGCATACACGCGACGTGTGCGGTACCTTTTGAAGTCGACCGTACTCTTTTCTGTCCAACCAGAGTTTGGCGAGCTTCAGATTCGTCTTCGCCGAAAGTCTCTGCGTGAGCATCGCCGTCATCAGCGCCTCGTTCCAACAAGCACACCTGCACGCCCTTCCCCCCCTCCCCGCCAAAACACCAGCCTGGAGAAAGCTCACCTCGTTCTTGGCCTCCTCCAAAGCCTCGTTCGTCGCAGCATAAAATCGCTCGAGGACGTCCACCTCAACGACCCCTCCCTTGCCACCGCCGACGTAATCCAAGATCCCGTTGATCGTCTTCTCGGAATAGTTGCGCGTGACGGCCGATTTCGTGTACGTCAGAAGCCGGGTGTACGTCGACAACGCGTCTGCGGGGCGGTGGAGGGTCAGAAAGAGCAGCTTCGTGGACTGCTTCAGCGCCTTGAAGCCCCTGTCATCATTCGACTCGTCAGCACTCGCACGACACGACACGACACGACACGACACGACGACGAGAACTACTCACCAGTCGCCCTTTTCGGTCTCTTGGTCGATGATGACCTTGAACTCCTTCAATGCTTGCTCTGGATCGTCCTCTTTCTTGGCTGTTTATCGACAAAAACAGAACGGTGGGGTTGAACAAAGCAGGCAGGAAGAAGGGGGGCAAAAGTGGGACGCACACTTTGCGGTGTAGTACATGTTCTCGACATCTGCGCTCCCCGACTCGCCAGCGTCGTCGTTATCAGAGTAGTCAAAGCCATAGTCCTGTCGTTCATAATGTTGGGAGTAGCGTCAGTGCTCGCTCCCAGTGGCCATGATCGCGGCGAGTTCAAGGTCAAAATAAAATACAGTACCTCGTCTTCGCTGCCTTGCATATATTCGGCATCATCGTCATCCATCGTGGTCGTGCAGTGGCTCAAGGGGTCGAACTTTAGTCAAATACCGATTAGGGATACTATTTAGTACGCCACAACGGTAAGTACATAATAGATCTTGTCAAAAACCATGGTTTACAATGTATAAGACATTTGTTACATGAGTATGCTACTGGACCATCGCGATGCATGGGGTATGTCGTGTTTGAATGATAAATGCAAAGAATCAGAAAATGCTAACATAGCAAAATGTACCAATCGGAACAGTCAGGCATCACCAATCCGGCCAAAGATCAGCCAGACTGTTGGGGTCTTCTTCCGGTGTGTCCTTTTGTTTCATCCAGCGATCGGGAACCTGTCACCACACGACGTTCAACATGGCCATCCGATGACGAACCAGTCCACAAAAAACTTACCAATGGGAAGTACCTTTCCATCGCACTGATAAACCGCTGCCTGTACTGTTTCGGACCGACTATCGTGGGCTCGCCCTTGCCACCTCCACCCAGAAACGCAGACTCTTTCACCCAACTCTCAAGCTTCTTGTCCCATGTATAAGTGCGGATATAGTCTAATGGGATAGCGTGAGCACGTCTCCAATGGACAACACAAAAGGAGTAAGCTTACCAACGATGCCAATTACAAGTTCGTGTGTTTCGTTATCAACGCCAACGACGAGTGAGTAGTCCATGACATTAATATCCGATAGAAACTTGCTGTCGTTGTACAACGCGCCACGCAGAATTCTCTTCGAGTGTTCTTTGATATAGAAAGGTGTGAGGTGGGCAGCTTTGCAAAAGGTCAACAGGGCTTGCTAACAGGACAACTCGTCGCTCACTTTCAACAAGGTTCTCATCCAACAAAACTTCGTTCTCCCTTCCCGTAGATTGTACGTGCCGGTTCCTTGTGGAGCCTTTGAGGTCATAGATCTGTCCGGCACGATCAATCAACCCTGAATAATTTATGGGGGGAAAAAAATATTCATACCTTGGCAAATCGACGGTTGTAAAACAGGTTCTCCATGACGAACAAATTCATATAAGTCACTTTAGCCTTGCCCGATCCATTGTCCTTGGTCTTCTTGAACGTCAGCTTATAGCAACCGAAGACTTTGGCCAGCAAAGTCGGGCGCTATTCACAATGTCAAATAAATCATGCCTGCGGCAGGCAGACGACGTACATTTCCGCTGACGGCAGATGCCATGTAGTCAAAGTAGGCGGGAGCAAAGGTTTCCATCGTTTGCAACTCTGGGCGGGAAAGCTCTTTTGCAATGAACCGGTCGTCTGGAACCCAAGGTCAGGAAAACCAAACCCAAGAACACAACCTGAATCGATCCAGACCTCGAGTCTTCAAGAATGCGGACCCCGACTTGCCTCCGTTGGCGTTCCACGGGACGCACCGCGACAAAGATTCTACGATGCTCTTTTCGCAATCGTACGTCCTCCGCAACGCATCGAACTGCTCAGGATATAGTATGGTGCAACTGATCGTAAGCCCACCGCTCTCGAATGCTGTTCACGATACACGCAGTCAGCTCAGTATCGCAGGGTAGAGGTAATACTCACAAATGACCCAGGACATCTTCGTGGATGGAGACTTGAGTTCGTCCGTGAGATTCACATTGTCCGAAGTATCCACATTGACGACTCCCCATGTTGACGAACATTCAGACACCGATCGATCGTCCGGCATGAACGCTTCGCCACCCTCCGTAACCTTTGGCTCACGGGATGTCCGCTTCTCCGCACGAGATTTCGTGAGCATATCGCGATATTGTGGTGAACTGAAGATGCACTTGATCAGAACATGGAAAGAAAAAAATGTTACGAGAAACTTGCTTGAGTGCGAGAGCGATAATGGACGTAGGTTCGTCGGTCCTAACGACCATCGACGAGTCCCTGAATATATGCTCCGGATCGTTAAATGGATCTTCGTTGTCGAATTCTATGCGCCTCGAAGGGAGCCGGGGTGGCCACAGACCAGAGAAATGCCCGAAGATCGAATTGCGTGGAAGTTCTTCCAGCGAAAGTGTCGGTGGCGTCGGCGGTGCATTTGTTTCCAAAGGAGGAGAGTTCAAGAATGGGGAAGGCGGACAAGACTGTTGCGGAGCGGGAGGCGATAATGGCGGGGTGGAGGTAGGAGGAGCAGCTGGCCCCGTTTCCTGCTCTGGAACTGGTTCTGGATCCTGTCGAACGGTGACGGCAGGCAGCGTCATGGACTGTTCTGGAGATGACGACTCGGTAGTTTTGCCAGTGGGTTTGCGCCCATCATCCTCATCACCACCTTCATCATCAGCCTCACTCGAACTCTCAGACATGTCGGATTCGTCCTTGATCGCGTCCTTGATGCTTTCCAGAACTTCCACCGTGGCAAGAGAAGACGCGACTGGGCGTGCTTTGCGTCCGCGGATGACAGCGTACCGTCGACTAGCCCTTTCGTTCTCCCGACTCAAACGTTCAAATTGTCTCGCGAGACCCGAAACCTTTGTCCCGGCTCCCTGGGGAGGTCGTCTAAACGTTGACTTGGGTGCGGTACTCGAGGGGGGTCGCGGTTGTGCCGCATCCCTGCTCAGCCCTCTAGAAGACCTTCTTCCCCTTATTGTCCGCCCAGGCGGTGGAAGTAGTAACTTCCCTCCAAGCGGTGGAGACGAGGGTTCACCGGCCATTCTTGGCCCTCTCTTATCCGGTGATGTCCTCCTCGACGGACCCTGAGAATCGATAGATGACCCTCCTGGTATTCTCGTTTGATACTGTCCCCTTCCTGCGAACGACCTCCTAAACCTCGGCGCCGCGTTGACTGCATAACCGGATTCAAAGTCAGATGTAGAAGGCTTCCTCGTCAGTTCGTGTCTGTGACGCTTGCGAATGGTATTGCGTGGCATAGTAGGCCTTGAGGTATTCATGTTCGGCAGGGTCGTAGTAACATCCTCCTGTTCACTCTCAGAAACGGGGGGAGGAGCGAACGCAGTCTTCGCCAGTTCTTCAACGCCTGTAGCAGGAATAAAGTCTTGATAGCGCGCGACAAGTTCTGCCACACTAGGTTGTTGCAATATGCGACGAGGGAGGCGAGAAACACGGGGAGGGGGACGTTCCATTTCGGGTTCACTTTGATCAGCCTTCTTCGCCTATAAACCTAATCAACTCCCAGTCACGGAGAAGACAAAACTGGTCGACATACTTGTTTACTACGGCGAGTTGACATCGGTTCGTCTTTCGGGGCTCCGATCGTCGAGTCACTGTCTGGGTCGGATTGTTTTGCCGGAGTTGCGAGGTCCACGGTCGCTACGCACTGTATCTCTTCGTCGCTTCTGAGTAAAGCCGTTTTCTCCGCAACTTTCTCCGTCTCCAGCTCTGCCTCTGACGACGCACTCGAGATTAACGATTCGCCTGTGATCCGTCGTCTCCCACCACTCGGCCCCCCTTCCTCCGCCTCCGAAACACTCGTGGAAATGTGCGAGTCCCCGAATGGACTCGGAAAGTCGTAACCTTTCTGCCACATCGCCCGCATAGAATTGAACGCAGACACTCGGCGTCCGCCCTTTTCAACGTTCCGCGGCTTGGGAAGCTTGTCAAAGTCTGCCTGCCAAGCGACGATGCGGTCTTGTCTGAACGAACGGATTTGGTTGAGAGCAAGCGTGTCCATGGGCGAGGACTCCAGATAGACCTTGTTGATAAGTTGAGTGATCTCCTGTCTCTCCGCCTCCGCACGTGAGATGAGATTGTTGATGTCCGCCGTGAGGTGTTCGTCGTGTTTTTCTTCTCCGGTAGAGGCATCGATGTTGATGAGCTTGAGATCGTCCACCAGTGCGGTGTACCATGCAGTGTTTCGCCCATGCAGCCTCTCGAAATCGGCATTCTTCAATTCGAGCTGGATTTCGGGGCGGATCCGAATGCGCATCGCAGGGTAAGCGATCTCGTGCAGCGTCACAGGATCCGTTTGGAACCGCACAGTCATTCCCCTCGAGGCGAAATATCTAATGTGGTGCTGGTAAATATTGTGTTGACATCCAGCGCCTTGTACGAGTTGGACGTCCGCAGGATAAAAGTGAAGTTCGAGGAACTTGGCAAACGAATATCGCTGCATTTCCTCCGAAATGGGTATGAATGGCGTCGCCGATCCGCAGACCCGACATGCGCTCCAAGTAGTGATCATATCCGGGGCGGGGTAAATGTTCTTCGATTTGATTTGTCCGTCCCATTGTTCGACGGCTACAGCCAGTCTCGTTTCATTATGCACGAATACTTGGCAATGTCGTGCGAGAGGTTGGCCGCACCCTTTCCCAGCACACACCGCTTTAGGGTCAAGGAACTGCACCAGCGTATCGTTCACGGCTTTTTCGATGTATTGGCCGAGCGTGCAATCGTTCTCACCGTAAAATGCGATGTAATGCAAGTCGGGGGCAAAGCATGAGCGTCGGATCCCAAATTCTTCGGTCGGAACCGTGTATCGCCATAGAGCAATGCATTGGTATTTCTCGACAATGAAATCGTCAGCATTCTTGCGTAGGTACCATTCCCATATCCGTCGTTGCTCTTCATGACGATATCTGACGAGACTAAGCTGAGATTCCAGGGCAATGTCTGTCGTAAGCTTCAGAGAGACTGGTTCGGGATAAGGAATACCCGTCATGTTGACGGGGTGAGGAGAAACAACAAAGGTGGAACCGGCAATAATGAGGCCAGAAGAATTGGGTTGAGGGTCAAAGTAACCTTTGGGACTGTCAACCTGAAGGTGCTTATCAGCTTCGGGTGAAGGCGTGCGAGGTGGAAGGACGAGGGCTTCGATCTGTGCTTTCACGTCTTCCGTATCTTGAGTGCTGCTGCTAGATGGGATATCCACTGATTTTCCCTCGGGGGTTGGTGTACCAGATGTTGCTTTGTCGACTTTGAGCTTCTCAATGTCTCCCTTCTCTCCCCGTCGTACGAGGTCATCCTCCCATGCACGTTGGGCTCGCGTAAGCTCCTCATCCAACTCCTTCATCCGCTGAATAGGTTGGGGGGGTGGAAATCGTAGTGTAGCAGAAACAGAGATGAAGGTCTTGTAGTAAGGCTCGATGGATTGTTGGATACGCTTCGAGAGCCTGAGTCGCTCAGCGTCAGCATCAGGAAGATCTTCCTCTGCTGGATCCTCGATCGTTATCACGTCCGCTATAGCCTTCTCCCTGACCATGGGCATTCCTAGTTGAGCGAACGAAATCGACGCCGGTACCGACGGCCCAGTCCCAGTCCCGTTTCCATTTTCGTTAGACCCATCAGCTTGCTGCCCTTGCTTCGTCATGGCCACAGGAACGGCCTCCATGGGTAAGGAAGGCAGTGTGATCACCGAGTCTTTCCAAAGATGCGTCTCCAATTTCAGATTTCTGACGATGAAGGTCAGAAACCTCGTGACTTTCTTCACCCTTCTCAAGGTCTCAGAATCCCCGCCCCTCAGGATGATCGTGCAGCCCATATCACGATTACAGCCTTCGAAACGCATGTACGTTTTGCGTTGCCCCGGGATAAGATCATGATCGAATGTTTGAACGCGGAACCGCCCACAATGACCTAGACGTGGTTCGAGAGCAAGTTTGTCCATAGAAGAGAACACGTCTGCTTGAGTCATACGAGCCACGAATGAAATAGCAGAAGGCTTCACAGCGCGAGCGACGGCTATATTGTGTTCAGCAAGCGCTTCCAGAGCAATTCTTGATACGCTCTTCTCGACCATGACGACATGAGGTCTCAGCGCTGCAATTCTGCTGACCAGGTTGCCGAGATACTCCTTCTCCTGGCGTAGGATTTGGCCAAAGTGGACATATTGACCCTCAACGCGATGGAATTCGATTGGAAAAGTGACAAGCATGACGCGTGGGTTTCGTTGAAACCTCAGCATTTGTTTATGTGCCACGTTCTTTGTGATGACAGCACCGTCGACGTATTCCGAATCTGAGGGACTGCCTCCAGGGATCTTTTTGATCTTGACGTATCGGCGGACGTCCATATCCTCGCCTTCATGATAGGGGATAGCAGTGAAAGTGAGATCACGGGCAATGCGAAGGGAGATTTTAAGTAATATTTCCTCCCATTCTCTGACGTTGGGAATGTTCTCTGTGGTGAGCATTTGACGCAGCATGATACGGAGGTGGAACATGGAGATGAGGTTTAGCTCCTGAGCGTATCTAAGAATCCAGGAGCTCTTAGCGAAAAGCTCAAGAACGTTCGAAAAAGTTGACTTACGCGGTGGAATCGCGTCTCGTTCGCCACCCCTCAAGAGAAGGGAAGTTGTCCAGACGACTCTGCACTCTGCTCCGAATGAAAGGGGTCGTGCTATCGAAATCCCCGAAACTATTGAATCTGGATCTTATCGGCCCATATGTCGCGGGACTGTCTGGTCCAGGAAAATGCTCCGGGGAGCTCAATGGGAACTGAATCGTGCTCATGGCAGACGCGTCCGCACTTATTGGAACGCTGATTGGGAAATTGACAGGTGTCTTTGCACGAGGGGCAGTAGGCGGCGTGTAGGCTTGATTTTGTTGCTGACCAAGCGTTGCGGGGTCCTTCTCGTCCTCTGTGAGGGTTCTTCGAAAGGGTGCGGTGGAGTCACGAACAGGCTCCCATTCTACTGGGGAGTTGGATGCACTGTCCTCGAAGGAAGCCGCAAAGCGTTTCGTTTCGGCGATAGAATATAAACTGAATGGTTCATCTGTACGTCCGAATATCTGCGACGCTGCGAAGGGAGACTGAGGATGATGGCCTAAACCAAGGGTGAAAGTATCTGAGCCAAGTTGGTGAGCAGGGAAAGGCGACGCAATTGACGAAACGATAGAACGACGGTCATCATCCTCATCTTCGTCTACTTTGGCAAGTTTCTCGAGGCAAAGGTTGCACACCCGCACCATGCCGTCGTGGCCGAAGCGGGAACCTTTGATGATATTGGAAGCACAGCGGGAACAGAATATTTGACCTTGGAAAATGTTTCTCGTTAAAAAAAGAAGAAGCATACAAGGGATACTGAGGACTTGCCACATATTCGACAATGGTGTTTTCTTCGCCAGGTGGTGAAGACACTCTTGCAGTCGTAGCATTCCTTTGCGTTCTCGTCATCCATCCAATAATCCCGGGACAAGCCTGTGAAATGTGATCAGAGAGACCAAAGACGGTGCTGGTCTTCGACATGCCTTCTCCACGTATTCTGCGAATCACCTTTGAAACGGAAGCAGACCTGTTGAAGGAAGCAGAAGTGCGTATGCTACGAGCGTCATCTTGGATTGGAAACCCAGGGATGGACGTTCCGACTGCGCCGCCATCTGGACCCTCGTAAAACGGGGTAGCTTGGGCACTACGAGAAGGCGAGCGGTCGAGATCGTGGCCAAACGATGGTGCTTCGAAGACGACGGGTGTGAGAGAGACGAGAGGTGGTGCTGGGACGGTAGACACGATTTTGAGCGAATTTGGGCGCTGCTCCGAAGCGGATCTGGAAGAGAGGTTGGAATGGTTGCCATTGCCGTGTAGCGTAGTTGCGGAGGGACGTCGCTGGTCGTTAATCGGGATTGACTGCGGGCCGGCAGTGGGGGGTGCGGCGGATGCGGCGGTGAGAGGAGTAGCAAAGCTGCTCTTCATACGAGAGAAAAGAGACGTAACGAGCGCATACGAGGAATGCTCGTTCTCGTCCTCCTCCGAGAACGGGTTGAACGACGTCAGGCTGGTCAAATCGTCCCCGACTTTGGTGCTGCTCCGCGACCTGCCCGGTACCAAGCTCTGAGTGCTCTGCACCGGCGAGCAAAGCAACGTCGACGAGTCCATCGTCGCGAGAACAAACAGGAAACCGCCTTCTTTCGGCTCTACAGTATTACAAACTTTGTGTACATACATGTATATACTTTTACAGTTTCCATATTCTACTCATTCTCGTCCTGTCGGATAATCCCTGTGCCTGATGCTTCATCTCAGAATGAAACACTTCTTTCGTCGCCTTCTTATCCACACGCCGCGCTTGTCGTTCAGCTTTGACAGCCTGTTTGCGTGCCTTTTTGTCTTCCTTCGACTCATCTCGAGGGCGACTGATCGTCTGCTTAACGACTTGAAAGCGGAGGGAATGAGCATCAGGTCACCGTGATCCTTGAACCTGCATACCTCGCCCTACTTGCCCCTCCTCGCCTAATTTCTCCCCATTGATTACATCGTTCGCAACGCCCGGTAGTCCGGTGCGTGAGTCAAGCTTGATCTTCGGTACGGGTTTCGAGGTTCGTGCTCGAATGATGCGAGGGTGATTTTCCAAGTTGGAGTAAGTCGCTAGGATCGGTCAGCATATGGTAGCCTACCAGACTCACTTGTTCGACTCACTCAGAATGGTCTCACAGTCCCATCGGTCCTCTTTCTCATTGGCATCGTAAGCCCTGTACAGTTCATCGTCTTCCAGCTCCTGTTCGTCATCCTCTCCCACAGAAACTACCCTTACCCTCTCATCTTGTCCCAACGCACGTCTCAGCGTCTCCAGCTTGTCTGCGCCAGACTCACCAGCAAGAACGGGTTTCAGTTTTCGTCCGAGTAACTCGTACTTGTCCATGAATTCGTCTACCATCCCAGAATAATCTTCACGAGACGTTATTAGATCAGGGGCGGAGGAAGAAGAGGTAGTCGACGCTGTTTCCAGTTCGTCGTTGTCCGAGACGTCTTCGTCCGAGCCGTACTCCTTCGCCATCAGCTGGATGATAATTGAGATAACGTGAGCGAGAGCGCAATAATGCACACACTTGGTCAAAACGTTCATCAAGCGTTAGCAAGGCCTCCGTGCGGTGCATCGAGGAACTGCTCATGCTGTATCCGGATGCGTCTGACGTACCCTTTCGCCTACGTTTACCACCAACCACGGGGAGTTTTGGCAGGTTTCCAAGTGTATCCCCGCCGTCGGAGTCAATGTCCTGGTCAGAATCGGGTGGTCGTGGTGCGTTCTTGTTGTCTTTTTTGAATTGTGCAAATCTCGCTTCCCAACTCTCATCCTCGGCCTCCTCCTGCACTTCGCTGCTCCCCGCATCAGGAGGTCCATATTCATAAAACTCGTAATCGACATCCTCGTCCTCTTCTCGTTCGCCATCATGGACCAGATGAGCAAAGAAATCGTCTTCTTCATCATCGTCTACGAACGCATCGTCTTCAAGGGCCTCGAGTACCTGTCTCAGGTGAGGATCCATGTCCGGCTGAAATCCGGCGATCGAGGAAGGCACGGCTTCCTGGGTCTCAAAGTTTCTGGGTATCTCTGTCTTGGAAGGCAACGCCTCTGCAGGCAGGTCTTGCAGGCAGGAGGGGTTTAACAACTCATTCTCCTTCCATTTCCCCTTGGATCTGGGCTTGTTTTGTGCTTCGATGAGGATGCTCTCCACGCCTTCTTCCTCTGTCCCCACGGCTCGGAGGTGCTGCATGTAATCGTAGTCTGTGTCATCAAAGTAGATGCCATACAGTGCTGCTTCTCCGACGTTGGCACGGACATCGTGTTCGACGACCTCTGGAGGGAGGATGGCCTCTAGATCAGCGCGAGATTTCCCCTGTGTATTCTCAGGTCGCGAAAGCAAGGAATGATAATAAAAAGAGACCGACTTTTTTGTCATTTTCCCTCACGAATTGCTTTAGAACATGCTGTGATGCATCTGGGTCATGTATGAGAGGGTCTCTCTGTGATCTGTGTACGAGCTGGAAATGTTTTGCGCCTGGTTGCCTGAATATCGATTTCTGTGGCATGACGAAAAGATATGAGATTGGCACAGCCACTGAATGGGGTAAGAAATTACGTAATGTTTTGTGGTTTGCTTCTCGTGAATGAGTCCCACCTCAGTCAAACGTCGCTGTCGGCGTCGACCACCAACAACAGACTTTGACTCTTCCTCATCGTCCACGACATTCCCCGAACATCCCGCTCACCATCTCAAACAGTCCCCGCCCTTTCGCACGCCGCGCCCGAGCTCCGTTTCCAACGCCAAATGCAACGCGAGCCCTCTCGACGTGGCTTCTCTATATAAGTCCCATTTTTTTCTCCTTCCCGCTCGCCCAGTCTAATACCCCTGCGCGTCTCTACTAGCCACCAAAAGGTCGTATTGGAAATCGATTTCTCTGGCTCTCTTTGGGTACGTCCTTTCCTGTGCACCCCTCAACGGGCGTCGCTCACCCATGCACTGCCCTCCCTTCTCACCTCCAGGGATACACTGAAATTACTATCGTGCCAAATAATGGAAACCTACGCACCATTCACCTCCATTCTAGACAATGCAGTATGTAGCGCTTTTCGTGTTTTTCTTAGTTCCTTTCGTTTGATCCCTGGGATTTCCAAGCGATCCACTCAGTCACGGTTGCATCCCATCACGCTGAATTCGTTCACCACGATCCGCTCGTGCAAGTCAATATTTCCACGCCGCAGGATTGTCATACATACCCGGAACTGAAGAGAAAGCTTTATTCTGCACTCGCAGAAGGTGATGAAGGAGAGCTATCCATTGCTATCCCAAAAGAAGTCTCCTTGAGACAATCTGGCCATGTTCAACACTCGATTGTCAATGGAGTGGCTAGCGAAGGTAACTGTCCTCTTTCGCTTCCTTGGCGTGGCCGCTCAAGTCCAGCCATGAACAGTTGCGACCCCCGAACCCCAAACTCCCGGACCTTCACAGACTCCAGTGCCAGGACCCGAGTTCATGCCTATCGTCGTACGCATCGAGTATAGTCTCCGAAATCCTGTAGATGGCATCCAGTTTGTGCTACCCACGGACGCGTATCCACACGTAAGTGCATTCAAGCGCGCATATGCTACATCAAAATCATCATCTATCGCAGCGTGTTCCTCATGCCTATACCATCCCTTCTTCTCCCGACGCTGCGAGATGTTGGGTCCCTTGTGTCGACAACATTTGGGAAAAGTGTACCTGGGAATTCGAGTTTGTTGTTCCGAGATATCTTGAGGAGCCCGATTTGACACGGCGCGACGAAGACGGGGATTTCAGCGAGCGTCAGGAATCCATTCCGACTGTTGTGGTCTGTAGTGGAGACCTCGTGGAACAGGTCCGTCTCCGTTCCGCACCGTTCCGCACTATGCTCATTGTGCCACGGTAGGTTGCCCATCCTAACAACTCGAACAAGACCATCTTCCTCTTTTCACAAACCATCTTGACGTCTGTGCAACACGTCGCATTTGCCGCTGGTCCCTTCCATGTCCATTCGATCGCTGCAGACTCGTCAGAAGAGGCATCAGGGGTCACGCAGCCGCTCATGCATGCGTTCTGTTTGCCTGGTCAAGAATCTATGCTACATACATCGACATCATTCCTCCGTTCGGCGATGAACTTTTACAGCACAGATTTCGGGTCGTACCCATTCGGTTCATTCAAGGTAGTCGCCGTCGACGAGATGCCCGTTCAACGATTTGACAGCGCAACTCTTTCTTTGGTGACTGTTGATCTGTTGCACGGTGAAGATGCCATTGAACAAGTGATCGAAACCAGGCAGGCGCTAAGTCACTGCCTTGCATGCCAGTGGATGGGTATCAACATCCAATCCAAAGCGTGGTCCGATACCTGGCTCGTCAATGGACTTGCTCTTTATATTACAGGCCTTTTCATCCGCAAGATGCTTGGTAATAACGAGTACCGTTACCGGTTGAAGCGAGATATGCAACGTGTCGTTGAGTGGGATAATGGTTCGATGCCACCGATTTGTCAACCTCAACATCTCGACCCCCCTGACACGGCTACGCTCCCATTCGTCAACCTAAAGTCTCCACTTGTACTTCACATCCTCGACCGACGACTGGGGAAGTCTGGGACTTCCCTTGGCTTATCTCGAGTTCTTCCGAAGGTCTTTCTGTCTGCCATCAGTGGCGAACTACCCAACAATTGTCTCTCAACTCATTCGTTTCTTCGTACCTGTAGGAAGGTGAGCGGTATCGATCTACGCTCGTTTGCAGAACAGTGGATATATGGGAGTGGATGTCCCGCATTCGGGTTCTCCGCGTCATTTAACCGAAAAAAGATGGCCGTGGAGATTACCATGCGACAGGAGGCTCCTGCTTACAAGGCTCTTGAACACAACGAGGTATCGAAATTGCTTTTTAAGCCTGTCTCATTCTTTGAGGTGAGTCTCTGTCTCGATATGCAGATACCTCAGGGACTGCCTCTTACTGTCGTTTATAGGGCCAAATGACTGTTCGCATACACGAAGCTGACGGCACACCGTATGAACATGTACTCGATATTCGATCTCCGTTCAAGCGCTACGAGGTCCCCTTCAATACAAAATATAAGCGTATCCGTCGTAACACTAAGCGTTATCTTGCCCGCCAAGCAGCCGCACAAGCAGCCGCAGAAGGCGACGCCGAAGCTGCTGAGGCAATGGGCCTCATTGACATGGGATTCGGGCTTGAAATCTGGGAGAAAGAGAAGGAACGGGAGATCTGGAAAGTGGCTGATTGGACGGAAGAGGACGAGCAGGTCATGTCCGGTGCCACATACGAATGGATCCGAATGGACGCCGACTTTGAATGGATTGCAGCCATTGCGTTTGAGCAACCAGATTTCATGTGGGTTTCGCAGTTGCAGCGTGATAGAGATGTTGTTGCCCAACTTGAGGCGAGTTCACTGCGAGTACTCCAGCTCTACGATTATCTAACTCGTCTGTAGGCCATCCATGCTCTAGCCAAACAGCCGACCGCCATCGTTTCCAGTACCTTTACGAAGACAGTCCTTGTCTCTAATTACTATTATCGGATACGATGTGAGGCCGCGACCGCGCTCGTCAACGTAAGTGAAGAAGATTTTTTTTTTCAGATTGTTGATGATGCTTTGAGCAGTGTGCCATTCGACGTCTTGAATTTTTAGGTCTTTTCCATCTCTTCAAGCTTTTCATGCGATACTGCTATGAACCTGAGGATGCAAATCAAGATTTGTTCAATCATAATTATGTTCCAAAACCGAACGACTTTTCGGACCTTGCCGAATACTTTGTTCGCAAGGTGTGTTTGCACGTGTTTCGTATACTTGGAGAAGGCTTACCGACCGATGGTGAAAGGCACTCGTTCATGCCATCTCTCAAGTTCGTTTTGAGAACGGCAAGACCCCTGCTATAGTCCGACAATTCCTCGTGGATCAGCTGCGGTACAACGACAACACCGCAAATCCAGTAGGTGTCACTTGATTTCAAGATAATGTGAGCTAATCGGGTGTTCAAGTTCTCTGATGCTTTCTATATATGCACGCTCATTTCGATGACGGCTTGTGCCACGGTATCAACTGCTCCGCCAGAACGTGGTGAACTCCTGAAGGAAGAAGTACGATCCGAACATACTGCCGAAGACGCCAGTCTGGTGAAGCAAGCGATCGATGAGATGAGTAGATATCGGAGCATGGACAGGTTGATTCCTTCGCCTCACAATGTCGTCACGGTTGCGGCTTTGGAGGTCCGTGCGCCCATTTTGCATGCAGGTCGATCCATTTATAAATCAAAATCAGTTCTACCTTCTCTTGACAGCTGCCAATATGATTCCGAATGACCTGAGAGTGTTCTTTCCTCTCACTCGGTGTGCAATTTCCATGAGTGTACTTACCTTGCTTTACTAATTGGGACCAGCGAGGGAAACTACACTCAAGTCCGGATTGCTGCTTTCGATGGACTTTTCATGTCCAAATGGTACACACCAGCCATCATGCGATATATTCTAGCAGTGATGGCGAACGACCCTTCGCGAGTTGTCAGACGCCACGTAGCTCGATCCGCGTGTCAAAGCTTGGCCCTCCTGGTTCATATGGGCGAGATGAAGAATGCATTGAAAGATTCAGAGTCCTTGCTCATTGAAGAGGACGGCTCCATGCCACCTCAAGCTAAAGAGGTGAAGAAGAGTGACGTGGACCTCATGATCAAAGTTCTTCGTAAGGACCGTGAGATCGGGAAGAATGAAGTGTTGCGCGAATTCTTGATGCCGATCGCACTGTATGTTATTCTCGCGCCTTTTACGCTCTTGACACGTCTGAATTAAGTCTCAATGTACGCAGCTCCCCCGACGTTGACCAAGAAGTTCGATGGGGCGTCATCAAGCTTGCGGACATCGTTCTCAGAGGTATCGAAGAAACACCACCCAAGGTCACCATCCACCTTCCTCCAACACCTGTGACAGAGCAAGCCCCGCAGCTCCCAGCTGTCAAAGTGCCGCCAAAGACGCAGCGACCAATCAAGACTGGTGGTCCTCCTCAGCGTGCCCATGCTGTATCAACAGCTCCTGGTCCTCCCAAGCTCAAAATCATGCCCAGTGCAGGTCATGCTTCGACACCCTCTGCCACTGCCACTGCCACTACCCCCGCCGCGCGGTCCGGAGCTATGCCACCGCCTCCCGTACCCAGCAAGGCCAAGCCTAAGCCGAAAGCTACGACTGTCGCTAAGCCAGCACATATTCCCAAGGCGCAAACGGGCGGAATGAGCACGAACGACTTGCGTGCCTGTCGCAACGCCCTCAAGAAGCTAAAGGTGCACAAGAACGCCACGCTTTTCATGCAACCAGTCGATCCTGTACGGGACCATGCACCCAAGTGTGTCTCCCTCATTTCCGTTATTGATTCATGTGCTGACGGATTCATGTTAGCTACTATGAGGTGATCAAAAACCCGATGGACCTAAGTACCATGGGCGCCAAGCTGGAGGAAGGTCATTACAAGGATCGGTTTGGGTTCGAGACCGACTTCCGCCTCATGATTGGGAATGCAAAGCAATACAACGTTGCTGGTAGTTATGCACATACGGAGGCCATATTCCTCGAGACCTTCTTCGAGAAACGTGAGTGGTTCACTCTGGCGTTATGGTTCGATACTGAGCGATACGGGTATCCAGTATGGAATCGGATTAACAAGACTCTCGAGGCTGCGAACAAGGCTGCGGAGCCTGCTCGTAAAGACCTGCCCTCTGTCGTAATTAGGCCATTGAATCAGCAAAAGCCTGCGCCACCGCCTACACGGGTCTCAACACCAGCGTCGGCACCTTCCCGAGCTGCTGCGGAGCAGCCAGCTCCTCGGCCGACCATCAAGCTCAAAGTGGGCGGCGCCCAAGTTAAGGCTACGGAACAAGTCAACGAGAAGCCGGTTAAAAAGCCAGTCGAGAAATCTGCGGAAGTTTCCAAAGCACCTAAATTCAAGTCTCGGAAACCCAAAATTCCAGACGAGGCACCGCCGCCATATGTCGACGATGGATCTCACGACCTGCTTCAAGAGGTCATTGCGATTGAACGGGAAAAGGATGAGGAGAAGCGTCAGCGCAAGATGGCAGAATGTATCAAGGAATCACCTCCGGCCAAGGCGTCGGGCAGTGGACCTCCTGGGAAACGTCGAAAACCCAATGTCGAAGGCGAAGAGGATGGTGTTTTGGCGTTTGCGGCGCCTTTATCGAGGAAGGACAAGCCGAGCGTGCCCTCTAGCAGCACGACTACACCAGTCCCTGAGCGACCTGCTGCACCGACGCCAAAGGCTGCTGCTGCGCCACCTCCCAAACCCAAGAAGAAGGGAACCGACCCTGTGCCGACTCCGGCACCAGCTGCAGAGGTACCACGTATATCCATCAAAGGGAAAGAACGGGACGTCGCTAGCGTTCAACCTACGCCTTCAAAGCCACGGCCTGCCGCATCTGGCACTCCAGTGAGCGAGAAGAAATGCCGAGACGTGCTAAGAGCGATTGCGAAACTGCCCGAGTACCCCATCTTTGGCCAGCCAGTGGATCCAGTAAGAGATGGTTGTCCTACGTGAGTTTGTCCCCCAAACGTGGAGTCGCTGATTCACGCTGACCCACGCCTGTGTAGTTATTATGAGGAGATTGCCCACCCGATGGACTTTGGCACTATGGGTCAAAAGTTGACGGAAGGCAAATATGTATCGATGGAAGAGTTTGCCAAGGATGCGGACCTCGTCTTTAACAACTGTCGCAAATTCAATCCACCTACGACTTACCCTGTTACTTGCGCAGACCTGGTAGAAAAGGCGTTCAAGAAGGAGTGGGGCAAGGTATTCGAGAGGAAGCTTTCTTGGGCGGAGAAACGAAGTCTGCAGGGACTCATGACGACGTTGGTAAAGGAAGACATGTGCGTGTACTACTTTGGCACCCTGACTCTGGACCCAGCTGATCGTTTTTTTTTTTTGGCCCAGATCCTTTGTATTCCGGGAGCCCGTTGATCCAGTGCTCTTGGGCATCCCCACGTACTTTCAAGTCATTTCAAAGAAGGACACAAGGGACCTTAGAACGATTCGCACGAAGCTGGATAACGACAAGTACGACTCGATAGAGACCTTTGAGGCTGACATGGACCTCATGATTCGGAATGCGATCACGTTCAACGGTGCCGACTCGGAGGTCGGCAAGATCTCGTATGTAGTCCAGGACAGGTACAAGGACATGTTGAGCAATATCAAGAGCGGGGGAGGCACGAAGAAGCGCAAGGAAGGGGATGCGAAGCCGACGCCGCAACCGGCGAAGAAGGCCAAGCTTGGTTGAGGAGGAGGGAGAACTGCACTACATTATGACATGATTGTGATAATTCACTTTTTTTTGTATTTGCTCTGCTGCTTTGCTGTGTTATATGTTGTCAAAGGACGACTCATTCGAGTTGATTGTGTGCGGCGCGGTCACATCACCATTGACGACTTGTCTCGATGTCGCCGCCAACGGAACACGAAACCAGCGAGGAGACCGATCCAATATGGACCGCTAGCCGAACCGCGCGCCAGATATACGCACTCGGTGAAGTAGAACGGGTTCGCCAGTCCGTTCCCAGTTGTATTCGTCTCGTTGACCAAAGATGTCCACTTCTTCAAGGACATTGGACGTCTGCTCTCCCTCGCTGCGTCGTCCGTCTCGCTGCTCACACTGCCGCAGACGGACGGGCCCGACGACAACCTTCCCCAGGGCGAGGAACGTTCCGAGCAATTCGTGCTCGAAGTCAGCGAATACTTTGAACGACTCGATGTGAGTTCTCCGTTCTCTCTATTTCGTTCGTCGCACGCTCGTTCCGGATAGTACTTAGTCCACTATACTCTTCGTCCACCCACCCCCCCCCCTCCCAAACAGTCCATCCAGGTCTCCATCCGTTCGTCGCTCGCACACATCCGTCAGTCTCGTATCGCCCCCTCCGCGATCAACGCCCCACCCCCCGGGTTCGTGCCTCCATCTCTGGGCGTGACCATCCCCACAGATGGTGGTGACGGCACAGGCACGCCCGCGGGAATGGGCATGGGCATGCAGGGAGATGGAGTCAGTCTGGGGTTGCAAGAAGAGAGGATAGGCCGCGACGCGTGGGTGGGCATCCTCGACGCCCTCACACGCCTCAAGGCCGCACGAGAACGGGAAAAAGTCGGAAGCACCGGGGACGTGGATCACTCTATACGTCGTGGCGTAGAAGTGCTGCACGCACGGTAATAGGGGTTTTAGGACGGAGCGGCGGTGAAGGTATGACGATTGGAATGACGACGATGACAATGCACACACACACCCAAACGCATATACACACACACAGAGAGAGATTGAAAACCTCCGGGCATCAGCAAGTGATACTACGGAAAATGGAGGCCTATCTATCGTCCGATTCGTTCACCAACCAGATACGCCATGCCGACAGTGCGGGTATAGAGTTTGAGATGATCTTCTCAGGACGCCTTATTTGCCTGTAATACCCTGTGGGATGAATGAATGAGCGAATGTATGCATGGGCTTCTCTCTCCATGATTCGGAATCAAATCGGAACACTTACACGTTTGCTTCTTCCAGTTCCTTCTCGGCCTCCAGGAGTCCCTCAACGCCTTCGAAGAACTCTGGCCTCGATTTGACCGTATCCTGTGTATGTGCATTTTTCATCGAATCGAGATAGGAGTCTCGACTCGTTACGAAAGAATGGAAGGAAAACGTACGACGAGCGGCTTAAGCTCCTGGACCGCCTTTTCTAGGCGATCGCCGGTATCCTCGATCATTCTCCGAGACTCTTCCAATAACCTCTTCTATTCGGACGGGAACAACAGAATGAAAAAAAGAAAAAGAAAAAGAAAAAAAAGGGGAGGGGCAAAGAGCCACCGAAAAAGAATGGCGCAAGACACCGCAAATCGAATCAGCGAAACTCGTCATTTCCGAGTGGCCCCTGCCCTGTGCACGCATGCCACTGCCACGCCACACCATAAAGCGCACGCAGCAAAGTGGGTCGTGCGTGCATGCGTGCGGTGAGCGCATTGCGGGTCAAAGAAACCGGACGTACAGCAATTTTGATGTCCCACTCTTCACCGTTCTCCGATACCTTTCGGTCCACTTTGCGCTCGTGTTCTTCCGCTTCTTTTCTATACAAATTGTGTTCCTTGAGTAGCCTGTTTCATTCCGACGTGACGTGGTGGTCAGTGTTTCCAAGACACGTGCAAAGAGAGAGATAGGCGGAAATATCTCTGGAAGGCCTCGCACCGTTTAGCTGCGCCGAGCTTGATCTTCAGTTGACGCTGAACGGCTAACTTCTCCGAGTCCGCTCCTTTAGGTGCTGACATGGTGAAGTTCGTCGGCTTCGAGGTGGTGGTTCGAGATCAGAAATCTGATCATCGGAACATCGGAAGTGCACACGCAGATAAGGTATCACATACGCCACCATTACTCATCGATAAGCTCATGAATCACTCGAAATTCGGATGGATGGAGGAAGCGATGGTCGTTTCAAAGACTATAGGTTATAACAACAGCAGTGCTACATCGTAAACGCAGTACAGCTCGGTGCTTGTCGAGAACCAAGACAAATACACACAATACCTACAACTGAAATGCGGGACTGAAACGACTAACGCGCATGCAGTCTGAGAGTCAGAAAAGCGGGTAGTGATGGTGCCAGACGTGAGGTGCCAGGGTGAGGCGAGTGCAGATAGCATGTGCAGGACGCGAAAAGCGACGGGTGCGAGAGAGGCGTGTCGAGATGGAGAGTGGAATCCAGGTAGAATATGTCCAGCGCCCGCAAGCAGGCACAGAACCGAGTGCAAACAACGATTCGCGCTCCGGGCACTCAAGCGCATCCAACGTACAGGTCGACTAGCGAGATGACGAGGGGCGAGTGCAGCAAGAACGGAGTCTTCAGTTACACCAAGGTGAGAGAGAGCGTTTCGTATCCTGGACGATCCTTAATCGACAGCCTTACAGGCCCATTCCGTGAAATCCAAACCGACTATACACCGGTGTCTGCGAGGTGCTCCCATGCAATGAGAGCAGCGAAGGGGCACGAAGAGGGCCACGTTGACGTCTCGCAATGACTCGCCACCAGGTCTGGGGAGAAGGAGAGGGTCGGAAAGCAAGCGGTGATCAGTCGCCTACTCTGGAACATGAGATCGTATAAAATAATAAACAATGCGTGAAGTGCGGTCCTCGTCAAGTACGTGCTGACAGTTAACTAAACCGGCCATAGTGAGGAGGAGACGTGGAGGAAGGAGATGATGCCAGTGTATCGGCTCGCACGAGATACGTTACCCCAATTAAGAGGTCGTTCGTCTACGAGTGCGCGTGAACTGAATTGGAGTGGGACAGGAAAGCGGCAGAGGGCAAGTAGCAAAGCAAGATGAGTACGCGAGCATCGCGAGACGAGCACACCACTCGTATGAGCGGCATGACCATTCGCCTCAAGCATTCCCGCGGTCTTGTGTCAGTGCCTTGTCGCGTCTTCCGTCAACCGAGACCAGAGAGTTCAATCTTCATCGAACCTACGACGCTGATGGGCTATCCGGTTGACAGCTAAGCCACAGGCTAACTATCGAGCGGAATCGCACACCGAGAGCGGACGGCGCGGCAGGATTGTCTGCAAACCAGGAGACGTTGCCAGCCGAAATGAGGGACGCGCAGAGATGAGATGTCGTAACAATGCAGAATAAAAAAAAGTGTAATGCTAAAGTGTCCATTGTAATGATGCGACCTGCGATCCAGGCAGGTGTTCCAGTCGTGCGAGTCATCTCTGCAATAAAAATCCATGATAATGTAACCGACGGCGCGGGGCGATTTTGAGGGAACGACACGAGGTCAGCAATCAAAAGTTTGACTGCGATTGCGAAACTGCGGCGACTGCAGCAGCAGCAGCAGCGTGGCGTTGCTCGGCGGTACCAAGCATCAAAGCCTCGTTAACGCTGGAGCAGGAATGAGCCGTGCGAACGGGTATCAAGCAGGTGGTACTTACGTGCGAAGTCGCTGAACCTCATTCTCTGCCTGTTGCAGCCTCGTCTGGAGTTGCGATGCGGTCATCTCAAGGTACTTGACGTGGGTCGTAGCGCGGTCAAGGAGGGAAACCTTGCTGGACTTCTGGTTGGAGACGGGGAGGGCATCCTTGAGCCTGCGGTAGCCGTCACGAAGTTCATCGCGACGCCTCTGCTCGGACTCGATGCGCTGACGGCGGATAGTCTCGCGGCGGACATCGGTGGTGTTCCCGGTTGTGATCGCGGGCTGGAAGTCATCATCGTCCTCATCCGAATCATCATTGCGAGCCTTTCGCCTCGGGGTCTTGGCCGCCGAGCGAGTGGCCGGAGGAGCGATTGGGTTGAAGCGATGAGAGCGGGGGACGGAAGCGTAAGGGACGCTGTGCACCGACGAAGGAGAGTGTGTGCCACTGCCGCGACTGCGCCTGCCAGAAGTCAAACCATCGGAAGAGAGCTCGCCACCACTGAGGTTGTAGACGGCGGGAGGGGAAATGCCGTTGTCGGGAGGGGTGTAGGGACGAGGAGAGGCGGTGGTGTAGTTGGCGGAGGGGGTGTACGAGTACTCGCCGATGGTGTTGGTCAGGTTAAGGGTGTTGAAGTCAAGACGGGGAGACGAGGACGAGGGACCAGGCACTGAAGGCGGGGTAAGTGACAGATCACGTGAGTGATATCAAGTACGTACATGCCATGGTAGAGACGCCGTAGGGAGACTGAGGGTACTGCAGATACTCGAGGTTGGAGAGAGAGTCGTAAGTGAAGGGGCCGTCCATGAAGGTGGTGGGACTGCGAGGTTGCTCGAGAAGAGTGGATTCCATGGCGTGGTAGAGATGCAGAGATGAAAACGTGAATAAAGGAACTGGAATACGAGGGACCTTCATATAGCGTGAGTAGGCGCCGGTCTATTGAGATGGTTGTGATGTGCTTACGTGAAAAACAACAAAGAATGGGCGTTGTTGTCCCGAGCGCACAATAGAGCACTACTAAGAGCGAAGAAGAAGAAGAAAAGAAAAGAAAAGAAAAAAAAGAGGCGTCGGGTAGGAGGAGGAGGTCGGTCGGGAGGAGATTTAAAGAAGAGGGATGAAGAACAGGTCCGGGCCTCATCTGATTCCGCCTAAATATCGGGCTACTAGTGGCGTAATATGGAAATATATTCCCACCTTCAGGAAATCTGCCTCGTGTCGCGGAGTTTGTGGTCCCTGCAATGAAGTATTACATAATATTTCCCATCAGGCAAGTAAAAATGGAAATTTAGAACCGAATGAACGGACGTGACCCCGGTGCCCATGCCCTCGTCCCAATTTATCTCCGCACCGCCTTTGCCCGTTCGCAACCCCCGCGGGTCCGGCAAGAGGGCACTCCAAGATCCGGCTTGGCCGAGGGTGACCCGCCCCAGTCTACCCCATTGTTGCAGAGTCCTGAGCCCGCTCGTCCCGTCTACTTCTCTCCCCTCCTCCCAAGTTCCTTGTGACATGTGTACCCCTCCCTGCAACGTTTTCTTCATCTCGCGCCAACACCGCATCATCATAGACCACCGATCATATCTCTTTATCCACACGCCGCAATCTCGGCTCGCCTTTGGTCACGGCGCTTTGCTTTGCCTTCTCTCAACCCCAAATATACATCTTATCACATATCCTTGTAAAATAATAATAATCATCCGACCTTGTTTTCCCCCCAAGGACTTAGTGCGTTCTTCCTCGCACGGAGTCTTCTTCTTCCTGCCGTCACCGCTGAAGTCATACGCAGATCCGTGTGACTGATTCCCCTCGAAACGTAGCCCTCCCCCTGTTATCACAATGCACCTATGTTCCGCTCTCTTCTTCCAATTCACGATCAATAGCATTCCCTATCACTCCATACCCACAATTATAATGAACGTCAGCGATCTAGCCGATCACACCTCTCACGAATCAGCCGGGCTTTATGGGAACCTTTCGAAGCCTAGCGTTATTTCGGCCTGGGATGGCAAAGCTGCCACTACCATCAGATGCCAGTGACGTGACCCTACCTACGTAATTAGACTTTAAGCAAGGGACACGCACCAACACGCAGCCCACTTTCTCCTCTCCGGGCAATCCAACCTACCGACCCCGTCACGGACCTTGAGCCTGTGCTCTTCTTCATTCCCCGCGGCATTCACATCAATCCTTTACTCCCACCCAAGAGGAGGGAAAGAAGCGAGGTCCCCTTGGTTAGACCCCGTTGATCGGGGAGACTCATCTGGAATCGCAGCATCAAATGCGTAAATGGATCGAGCATACCACTTCTGCTCACGTTATAAGCATACTTGGCGAATGACCAATAACTACGGCCGATACGACTTCTAGTACGATCGCGACAGCTAACTCCAGTCAAAAAGCGAGATAGTAGTAGGCTGACACAACACGACCCACAAGAACAAACTTTAGCGAACGAAGGAGGCCGTAAAGAGGGCGCATCAGCTGCGTGTCCTGCCCTGTTGGGAATAGTCTCAGAGCATCCCAAGATAGACATAGCGAAAACACCGCAGGAACGCAGTCTCTTTCTAGCCTCCAAGTAAAAGCCTCTTGAGCAGCAATCAATCGCGATCACCAGAGACTCTAGGAGGTCTGCGCGAAGAGCCTATGAGGCTGAAGAATATTCCATATAATGCCCCGATGGACTGACCACAGCGAGCGACTCTGCATTTGGGGTGCCTTCCATTTCAGAAGCTGCGAGATGAAAGGGGATGTCATGTCCCTGGATCAATCGCTTGCCCAAACAAAACGCGCTGTTTGAGCGCAGTCCGACAGGTGCTAGATTAAGTTAGCGCAGGCGGCAGAAGAAGAAAAAAAAAAAAAAAAAGCGCTGCTAGGATGATGATGTTGACTTGCTCGGGAACCAGGCGAACTGAATTCGTCAACAACATGTGGAAAGAAAAGAGAGAAAGCAAGGGCGTTTGTGCAGAAAAGGGCATGTTGTGCCACATGCCAGCTGATGCGGTCACGCGTTACGTGTCACGATCGTGACACTAAATCTGGGTTCTTCGCTAGCCAATTTTCCCAAATACTGCGCAGACTCTGGCGTGGAGCGGATCGCTGATCAGGGAGCTGATTTCTTGATGACAAGTACGCAAGATCTTAACAAGATATACTAATCCGTCGTGTGACCCTTGCTCAGGCTCTCAATTGCTCGGTACGCCACCCAGGTTCTCCTGACCGCCGCAACCCGCGTCGTGTGCATGTCGTCTAAACTTTGCTCGTGAACTATACCTTGCTCTCTTCCCACTCGAAGCGAATGGGCTTCTTCACCTTGCTGTGTGAGTGGAACACTTTTCGCGAACCCTTCTACCCGCCCTGGGCTGCGAACTTGCCCCGATTTTGCACCGACGGTGTCAGTAGTATGTATCTGTCCTATGACTCATACGGCGTTTCTCCTGCCACTTGTCATTGCAGAACGCGCCTCAAGCTGTACCCTGCCTCATGCCCCTCTAGCGCAAATCACCTCATCGCCATTCTCCCTCTTTTTGATATTTGTCCAACTCTACAGCTGCTTTCTCTCTAATCAAAGAATGGAGCGAGTTTCCCCCCTAGTACCCATTTCATCTCCGCCTCAGGTTCCATACCACATCGAACAGAGTCTGAGCCGACCCATTCGGGAAGGCACCGCAGCCTTGCTGAATCCGTCCTGGTTCTGCCTACGGCAAACGGTTCAATCTTGGTTCCAACGATGGTGTGTTTCGAGCTCGTAACTCGGCACCGACGCGACGGCTTCTGATCCCGATACTCAAACGCTCCTGAGACTCTCTCGACACTATGGGCGGGAATGTGTCGATAATTGTCTTGCATTTTACGCATGTTTTCTGTTCGCCACCGCTCGCCCGTAAGTTCCTAACGATACCGCTCGCTTAGCCCTTGCTCCCCCGAGATCCGGCCCATCCGGCCACTTCGACCGACATGAATGTTGCCCTCCGCCCAGCTCGCATCATTGTAACATGGGCTGTTCTCGACCCGTGTTACTTACATAGACCTCAAGCTCCGACGACTGACTCTGGAAAAACACACGTCAGCACACGCGGCCAGGTTTGGTCAGTCTTGCTGTAGCCAATTTGTCCCTGCGAAAAAAAAAAAAAGGAGAGAAATAGAGACTCGAGATCCAGGGTCGTCACGCCTCTCAGCCACAGCTGGCAGTCAGCGTGGAAACCCCCCCTCTCCA
>JBBPPG010000299.1:0-30176 GCA_038091855.1 Leccinellum luteum | reverse complement strand
CGGGGGATCGCCTAGGCAGTACACCCTGTTCGCTGGATCCACCTGATCCATGATTCATAACCGGGTTCCCATCGATTCGCGAGTTCAGTCGTACTGAAACCACGCTCGAGACGGAATCATGGAGGCTAGAACCATCGTTTGGCATGTGTGCGTGCGTGCGCAACGCGCACCACGCCCGCGCCGTGCCATTCCGTGCCGCTGCAAGTACATAGACGAGGTTTGTCCGAGTCGCCGTGCTGTGTGGACGAACGGACACACTTGCTCTTCTAAAAGCCAGTGAAAAGCGACGGTAGACTCGCGAGTTCTGGGGGTGGTCGCCGACGAGTCTCGGCCAGGGATCGAGCGCTCGTCCGAGGCTGGGAACTTGTTCTTCTCTTCTACCACCCCCTTGCGACCCACGTATTACCATTACTAGTACTGCTTACTACTGTAACTATAGAACACGTCTACGCGATGGCGGTTTTCGAGACATTTTCTTATTTTATCCACTGAATTTCCCTTGGACCTGGGCCTTCTTCAATTTGCCATGTCTCCTGCCAGAGCCTTTGGTTCTGGGAATCCAAGCATTGATGGATGTCGAGGCCTTGAGGACGATATACGTTACTGATGGCGTTCCTTGACAGCCTGCGGACGCAAACTAACAAGCGGAAGTGGGAACGCCGCGCCTTCGTCTCTTTCTTTCTCTCCACTCCCGTTTCACACCCAACCAACGAAAATGTTCCCGAGATTCTCGTTGTCGTCCTTCCCTTGCAAACATCTCCAGTCCTATCGCACGCTGAATGTCGTCACTTTCCCCCAGCACCCGTCTCCCCGCTCCCAAACAGTGGCACGTGGATTCTCAGACGCTAGGGATCGCGTACAACTCGTCTCGCTCTGGGGTAGATTGCGGACCCTGATGGGCAGCGTACTAGACAGAACGACGGGCGTGGATGCCTCGGGGCGTGAGATGCGGGAACGTTCTCTGTCGCTGTCTCTCTCTCTCTCACTATCTCCCTCTGTTTTCCTTGTTTCAGGGGTGGGCGTGGTGTCCAGTGTCTGCGAGCATACCAGAGGGACCGGGCAGCCACGCTCGAGGGAGCGAGCTCGCTGACGACCGTTCACTCGCAAACTCACATACTAACTGTGGCTCTCACGAAACTCGGCTCTCGCGGGCTGGCTGGGCAACACGAACGAGGCGGTACTACAAAGCGGTTGTCGTCGTCTTCGTCAAATGGTGTTTCTGTCGCGAAGTGTCTTCTGTGCATCTTCGTTGGTCGTCGTGCGCCCAACGGCCGATGACGCGCCAACTTGGTGTTCCTTTGCCGGATGCGCCGCCCCCGTCTTGGCTCCCTTTCTCGCTTGTTTTTCTTTTAGATCAGCCCCGACGATTTCCCGACGGCCATATTTAGGCGCGGTACCGCACGTCTTTTTTACCCAGATCCCCAGAACACTGTAGCTAAACTTGTGCACATCTGTGGCACCAGTAAAAGAAATGGTGTGTGTGTGTGTGTGTGTGTGTGTGGCTGGCGTGGCCAACTCACCCAAACATGATCCAATCATGTGCCTCCCCCAGAAACGGAAACAAGGTTTCATTTGTAGATTGCGCTCCCTTTTCCCTCTTTCGTGGCAAGAATGGGCGGCTGGTTGAGCCATCTGCTCACACGCGTGAAGTTTCGAATCGCGCAAGCCTGGGAGTCCGTCGTGTCTAATTTCGCCTGAGAGCCGGCGAATAGAAAGGCGGTGGGCACGGGATTGGGTATGATCGGGTGGGCGATGATGATATGATGGGCTTGGATAGGGAACAATAGAGCAAAAGATGCATGCAGGACGGAGCACAGGAATTCCCTTTGATCGATCTCTCTCGTACCACATAACCCTGCAACGTATGTAGCCTTGGCAAGGTGTACGTAGCTATTCTTGGTCTGCGCAGTGTCATCCCTGGGCGATCATCGGTATCTTCAGAGTACATATTATATATGTATTGAATGGGAATCACGTTTCGACTTCGAAGTTGGGTGTGGATGTACGTGCACATCATTATTGCGTCATGGTGAAATCTGGAGGGGAGGAAGCGCTTGCTTGCAGGTTGGTCCACTGCGTGTACATCGTACGGTATTTGGCCCTGTGAACGAGGACCCGATACAACGGGTAGTGGAGGGGGCATTCATTGGCCTGGACTGTCGCAAGTTGGCCTCGTTTCAGCGTACGCCACTATCGGATATCGTCCGGGTTCACACGACGGGCTCGTAGGGACGTACTTACTGTGTATATCGGAGGCTGAGGAGGAGGTAGAAGGGGGGCAGCAGGTGCCTTCATAAAACGCAATGAACGTACGCGCGTGACGGGGGTATATGGAGATAGATATGCACAGTATCCATGTATCGTCCCCCGACCCCTGGGTCGAAATGAATGAAACGAAAACTTTCAAAGGTTGCGTGTTGCGTATCCTCTTTTTTTTTTTCCCTCGTTCGCTTTTCGCTTGTTCTCTTTTTGTTCAGATTGGCCGGTGACTGTCGTGTCCGGTCTTGTCTTGATTGACTAGATATGGTTCGTTCAAAAACGTGCGTGTCTGAAGCAAAATAATGATCGAATCGACCCTGACAGGATCATATGAGAAGAAGACTCCTTGGGGAAAGTTTGCGGACGAGGTGGGTTTGACTGGTCGGACTGATGTCAAATGATGACCGCATTCCTGGCAGTGCTAGAAAGTATGTAAGTATGACATGGCATAATTTAGTGTAAACATACAACTTGTGGAGTGAGTGGGAGTTCGACTCGACGTCGCCTGTCCATCCTATTTTTTTGGCCTTGCTGATCATGATGTTCCATTTACATAAAATTGTTTTATTTATTCATTCACTCTCAGGCCCTGTGTTGTTGCAATTATATGTAGATCCATCTGATCAAGGAAGAAGTCAACGCGATTTGGTCAAACTGAACTCGAAAAAAAAAACACGCTGACAGGCCTCCCCTGTGGAGCACACAGATTTTTTAACATGTATTTTTTGCCTCTCTTTCTCACCCACGAACATCATCTATATCGCTCGGCCATCTATGAAATTTTGAAACTTGGGGCAAATGGGTGTCTGGAAAGATATCGTGGCGGATCCGACAAACGGTGAACGACAGTCGGGTGTTGGGCGGATTCATTGTCGTCATCAGTTCGAAGCGATGTGTCCTGCCAAGTTAGAAATTGCCAGCTTGGGTCGTGTCTGAGATCTGAAGAGCGAGGCAAAGGTGGGGAATGCGTTAATGGATCGCCATGGTCACGAGGCGCTTGAATATCTTCACATGGTGATGCGGCGACACGATACATGTCACGACTCTATCTGACGTGAGGATGTGGCAGAGACGCGTTTGCTTGCCAACTGCGTTCTACCTTCCCGTTCCCGTTACGACGTTTGAGAAAAAGAGAAAATACCGAAGTTCGAACAATGAGCGCACTAATAATAATCTCGGACCTCGGGATCGTAGATACTGCTCGTTGGTGCTCGTGCTTCCGCTTGGCATTGCGCAGCGATGCCATCAGCATCTGGTATGTACATACCACCGCCGGCGACGACGCGTGTTAAGGGGAATGAGAACGTTCTTCGTAGAAGTATACTCCGTTGTTAGGTGTCCCAGGGGCCGTAGGGATGCACTAATGGTGATACTCAGTGAACTCTCACGAGAAGGCGTTTGAGCGCGGGATGAACGACCTGGCAAAGGAATAACGAGCATACGATGTATGTATGAATATAGTTAGCTTATTATGAGCGTCGAAGAAGACCCACAACGAAGTTCTGCCGAGCCGGCATGACCCAACGAACAACCGACAGGGAAACATAGCTCGAGTGACATTTTTTTCGACTGATTCATGGGATGGAGTCCAGTGCGCAGCATCATGGGACCCTTTTTTTATATTCACTTCCTTTTTTGACAAACGGGTTGAACTGGTTCGTGTGACCTTGAAGAAAGTTGGGTCTCTAACTACGCACTCGTCCGCTCGTTGATCCTAATGACGTTTGTACCGAGTCAACGACGTTTTCTTCGGACACTGGACTCTCATCACATCCTCCCATTGAAAGCGACTGATGCGAGATACGGGTCGCGTTACTTCCCTAGGCGGTGCACTCGGCTCCTCTTCATTTTGAGCTTGTCATTCGGGGCGGTACTCTGTTTGTTCCTCTACCGCCTCCATCATCATTTTTCCTGGTCGCTGGTGGGCAACGAATATGCAGACCACGCTTTCCCGCCGCTCTATGAAACCTATCACGACTACGAACGACACCTGCCGCAGCACGACCTCTCGTTGCCTTTCCCAGAGGGGCGAGATGCCAAGTTTCTCTGGGTACCTAATCATGTCACCGGTGAGCATCCTTTTTTTGCGTCCTGCATCCTATTCTTCTCTGATCCATGGGACCGCGGCTCGTTAGCATCAGGATGGGGAAACGTCATGCAGGAACTCATTTTCAACGCGGTGCTGGCATACGAGACGAATCGAGCGTGAGTCGCCATCAACCCACGACCACCATCATACTCCATTCTTTTCCTCTAGTTTCGTCTTCGACAACTATACATGGGCACGCGATGGTCCAGAATACGCGGAGTTCAATGGCAAACTAATTCCTGCTCGGATACCCCTTTCGGCGATCATCAGCGGTGCGTTGCGTGTGCTCATCTGTCTTTGTATTATTCTTAACGCTTCGACCGCGGGCCGTAGGTCCTATAATTGGTTCTGCATTTCGTCCCGGGGATCCATCAGCTCGAGCCGTTCACAAGGATTACTTTAAGCGAGTATGTCCGAACCCGATCGTCTTGGACAGTGACGCGGTCGTGAGCAGGCAAATCAGATATGACGACAATACCCCTGCTTCGCAGATATTCGACTTGTGGGTCGAGAAGCTCAATTCCATCAATGACCCTTGTGTCGAAATTCAGTTGGATTCACCTCAGTTGTTCGATATATGGTGTGTCTTTAGACGCGGTGTCGTCGCTCTTACGACAAGCTGATCGGATACGCCACGCACCTTCCTCAGGCTATTCGGATCACAAAGAGTCCTATCGATGTGGCCCCGGCTTTCCAAGTCACCGTTGCTGCATGATTTCTCATGGTCTCCGCTCGTTTTGGAGTCGTTTGCCCGCAATGCACACCTCTTTGGGGCTAACAGCAAGTCTTTCCAATACCTCCCATCTTATTTGCGGCCGTCATCGTCACCTCCGGCCTCGAAGGAGCTGCACAACGTTGTTCCTATATTACCAGCAACAAAGATAGACCCGGTCCCAGGCCTCCTCGTGTTGCACATCCGGAGAGGCGATTTCTCCGACCATTGCTCACACCTTGCGAATTGGTCCTCGGGTTTCAATGGGTTCAACAAGTTTGCGGCCTTGCCGGATAAATTTCATCCTCCTCCCGATGGGGGCGCGGGGTATACGACCGAAGCGAACAGACAGCTCTATCTTAGGCGATGTTTCCCAACAGTCGAGCAGATCGTGGAGAAAGTAAGCGAGGTGCTTACTGACCAGAAGAAGATCTATGGTGGGACGAAGGAGCTCAAGAGGGTCTACGTCATGACGAACGGGGATAAGGCGTTTGTGGACGACCTGAAGGGGGCACTCGGGCGTATAAAGAGATGGGATTCGGTTACAAGCAGCCGGGATCTGCGACTCCGCTGGGAGGCAAAGCCGGTGGCACAAGCGATGGACATGCTGGTTGGTCAGCGTGCGCAGGTGTTTATCGGGAATGGCGTACGTCATCTTGATCCTTTGATCGTCACAGCGCCGCGCTGACCCATACGCACCCTAGTTCTCGAGCCTGACCTCCAACGTGGTCATGTTCCGGATGCTGCAGGAACTACCACCTGAAGATACCCGATTTTGGTAACTCGGTCTGAGTCTGGGAGATATATCGCGCGTGGGAGTAGCGTATGTTCTCTGGTGGTGCGACGGTGCTCTGCGATCTTCCATGGAACCACTCGACAATTCACGCCGTGCTCCCGGACGTTTCCGTTAGCACAAGTCGCGTGCTTCTTGCACCCTTGCACTGGGCACATGCCCACTAAAAGGGTGCAGTCAGTGCATATCTCCTGTGTGATGTGCTGGCGCGTCGTACCCCATTTATGTAGTATACACATACTTGTCCACTATGGACTCTATTACTTGTGGTTGGTGGAAGATCGGTAGAACCGCTATCGTGGAACCAGTACATACGACCCATCGTCGGATTAATCGTGATTCAATGGGATGGTAATGACGTTTTAGTACAGACCCGTGTGACTTCGCGACGATGGTCGGACGTGATGCATGATGGCGTTGCTGTTGTCCATAACGGACATGTTTTATTTTTGTTCGTTGCTTCTAGACTCTCGAGGGATTTGTGCGGAAGATATCCTACCTAGGTTCAGAAGACTCTATTAGCAAGTTCGTGTAAGAAAAAGATAAGCATGTAGTTCCGACCGACTTCTACTGCCACCTCATGATGTCTCCATTCTACGCTCTCGGGCTTCGCCCAGATCGATATGATGTTCGAACTTGACAATATGGGCGTCACTCTAACCCTGCACTAGATGAGGAAAAGCAAGTTCACATCCCGAAATTGAAAAGTACGTGATAAGTTAGCACGATGATAGGTTTTGATGGGCGATAATTGCTGTAGTGATGAAATGCATGTCCGATCAGTCCACCCAAACCTTGTATCCGTACCTCTCTCACGCGGTGTCGTATGTAGAGCGACGGTCCGCTCCGTTCGGTTTCATACTACCCCAAGTCAAATTATCGACCCGACCCGACTGACCGAATCGTGCCTGTAGCAGTTTTTCAATTTCCAACCACGATAGATACCTTCCCCCCTCCATACATCCCCTGAATCACATCCGATCGTCGGTCCAGTTCAGGTTCACATATAACGTCCACTATGTGGCGAACCTTTACAACTTACGATCCGCCCGCACCGTCTGTCTTGGCGGCCCGGTGATGACGAAAGATGCGGCGCTAGTTTGTGTAGTCCGATGCAAGCGCAGGTGGATCGTAACGCGTGGTTGTCGTGCGAATCGCGGGTGTCGACCCTGATGGCTTTTGGCTCCTGTGCTTTTTGCTTTCTTTCTTTCTTTCTTCGCTTCTTTTTTCTTCGTACGTAGTAATATGACTTCAAGTCCCCTTGGCCTTGGCCTTGGGATCGGTGTGTCGTTCGTCTATTGCTCTGGCCTTCGAGCGGTACTGGAATTCCTTCATCCTTCCATTTTCCTTGGTTTGCCTTTTTGCGGTCGCGTTCTCTTCTGGTTGCCACCCTGACTAGCTGCGCGTGCGGTCCGCCATCAACCGAGCCGATGATCAAATTATGGATACATACGGACAAGTATTCGGGTGTTATGCATGTACAGTGTATTTGCTGATCTCTGCTGCCACACTCTGACTCTTCTGAATCTTCATTGATAATTACACAGTCCGCGCCAAGAATGTCTAGGGGTCTTGGACCTTAGGACCCCCGGACCGGTAGGGCTGATGGACTTGAAACTTGAAACAGAGCCGGATCCCTTATCCCTTATCCATACCCCTCGTCCCTATCGAATTCCGCCAAATACTCCATCGATCGCGTGCCTCGCGGGTGCGCGGTACGTACGGTCCCATGGCGTATGATCAGGGTGGCTCGTCAAGCAGCGCGCTTTCGCGTCATACGTTGTTGATATGGCGTTTGGCAGTTGGAAGGGCTGGATTCGTACAGGGTCAGCTGATGAATTCGGAACGTTCTGGCGAACAGAGAAAGTTTACGACTATCGAGCACGCCGGTCCGGGCTCAAACTATATATGCAACAATGCAATGGGAACGCGGGTCCGGTGTGCATCGTCTTTGCCAGGTGTGGTGAGGTATGTAACAGGATTCCCGATATATTTGCTTGTTGTTTTAGTTCCCCGCTGACACGTCCGCCGCCGCCATCGGTGTATTCACGGCAAGAACGTCGGGAAAACAACGGAGGGAGAGAAGGGGTCAATTCAGAACGGACGAACTTTGATATATTTATCGACTTGATGCTCACCTGCGGGACCGAATTATCGAGGGAACGTTTGGGTGGACCTAGATCTCGAGTGCGTCGGCATGATCCCAGGCTAAAGGCGTTCAGGGGGAGCTCTCTCGCGCTTCCGCGTCGTCTGCGTTTCTAATCGGCGCCTCTGTGGGCTTTTGACGGATCACGGGACTCGTACAGTGTGTATCCGTATCCAATTACACCGAGTCGCCGGCTGATGGTGGCTCTCTTGTTCTCGCATGCGGCAGTGTTTTCCCTTGCTCACTGCGTGAACAGGGGATTGGTGAGAGCACCTGTTGTCGACGGTCTCTCAAGCGGGATCCGCGAGCAGGGGATTGGTTAGACCTAGCACAGATCCTGAGGGTCCATTGATAAACTCCATGAGAAACGGATCGTGCAAGAGGGACGTTTCCCCGCGTTCTCGCCGGTAATCTAGAAATGCTTTCGGTTTTTCACTGAGGCACTGACCCGCATGTGCACTTCTGATATGGAGCCAATCCGGTGAGCGGGGAATGTCGTGGGGTGGGAAATATATGTCTTGTCATGACGAGCAACAGCGCTACGTTTGTTTCGTGCGAACCGATGTCTTGGATGGCGGAGTGGACCGTTGATTGCCCCTGTGGGGGGATCCAAGCACGCCAAGAACACGACGGTCGGGGGTGAGGACTGTAAGTATCGGTGGTAAGATAATGACCATGAATGGCGAGTGCCTGACGAACCTGACGTGTGTAGTTGGGGGTTTGCAGTGCATACCATACTTTTTTCCACGGGGGCACGTCCCTAGGTTGCACGTGCAACGACAACGAAAGCGTCCCATGACGAGTTGTTGGTTCCCTACTGGAGCTGCCCTATCAGATCAACGGGACCCACCATCTGCCTGCAGGGTCAACAAAGTCTTGTTCTTTGCAATTCCAATGGCCTTCACCCTGACATAAGGCGCCAGGGTACTGATCGCATTGCACGACACATTGAATTCAATTGGCATGCGTTGCACGAACGGATTACAACAGTGTTGTCACTTTTTTTTTTCATATCAGATATATGATTATATGGTTTGATTCATCGATCGGAGGGGCGACGGAGCGTGAACCAACCTCCTCGTGGATTACAGGAAGTACTTGAAAAGGCTCCCAATTCGATATTGATATTGAACCTTCGGTGGCCCTGCAAGACTCGACATCGGAAGGAGGTCGGCGATATCAAAGGGAGGAGACTCGAGGTGATTAATAGACTAGTAATACTGCCGTGTACAGTGACAGGTTTTCGTGAGGCGGGTCGGATTTTTTTCTTCGTAGGATTTTGGGTACCACGAGTGGACGAGTATCAGTCAGAAGTTCTTCCTATACGCATTGCTGCTGACTTCGGACCGAAGCAGCGATACATGTACTAATTCCCGTGTTTGTGGGATTACCTATCCACGATCAGCCCGAATGTTCTCCTACATACTACGCACTGCTGTTGGCTTCGGACCGAAGCGATAATGCCTGCCTTCGTTCTGTGTCTGTGGGATTCCCGGTACCAAGGATGGTGGGATCAGTCAGATGTGACGACATGATGACAAGGTTAAGATCACGTGGTGTAATATTCCGTGTGAGAGCGTGGGTACGCCGACACCCGCAAAGGTAAATCTCCTCTCCAGGATGTCTAAGCCGACTCCAACTAGGCCCGAACGTCGACAGATACGTTGTCTACGAACGCTGGGTATAAAACAGACACACAGATACAGCTGTTTGACATCGTGAACAACCCGGGATTCCTCTACCAAGTTGGCGTTGAACAGAATCATCTCCGCCGCATCGTACAGCCGTCGCCGCCTCGACGTCCGATCTTCAGCTCATTACGCTTCTACGAACTCTATCATGGTCTCAGAGAAAGGCGTTCGAATCGTCCCCCGCCGCAGCGAAGAACGCGGTCAAGCAGACCACGGTTGGTTGAAGACCTTTCACACATTCTCCTTTGCAGGGTGAGTTGCCCTAATCGGCTACCCATGTTGACTTATCCAATACCCCTGTAGTTATCATGACAGCAACTACGAGTCCTTTGGCTCTCTTCGCGTCATAAACGAGGACCGCGTCGCCGCACACACGGGGTTCGGCACGCACAGTCACCAGTTATATGAGATATTTTCCTATGTCGTCGGAGGTGGACTCGAGCAGTGAGTATCTCTTGCAGCGTATATATTTGCATTTGTCCTTACCTTCTTCCCTTCAGCAAAGACTCTATGGGCAATACGGAAGTCCTATCCCGCGGTGCCCTCCAGATGACGTCCACGGGCACGGGCATCGCGCACTCCGAAAAGGCGCACGGAGGAAATGACGTTCATTTCTGCCAGATTTGGGCTTCGCCTCGCGCCGGAGCAGGACGAGGCAAGCCTGCTTACTTCACAAGGTGGGTTTGCGCTTGAGCTGCTTCTTGAACCCTCTTAAACCCTTAATATCTTTCCCTTTACCTCGCGTATAGGTATTTCACGGACGAAGAGAAGAAGAACCGTTTCGTCGCCGTCGTTGCCCCTGACAATGCCCCAGGCGTCTCCCTTGGTAGGGAAGACAGCGGGCCTGCTCCTATCCGCTCAGAACTCTGGATGTACGCCTCGCTCATTCATCCTGGCATCTCGCTCGTGCACACACCCGCCGGAAACGGCCGGATGAAGAAGGGATACATCCACGTCATCCAGACGTCGGGGTATAACTCAGGCCCTGCCAAGGGAACCACGATCAAGGTCGGTGCACAAGGCGATGGGCCACAGGTCGTGCTGCGAGAGGGGGACGGCGCATATTTGACATACGAGCCAGGAGCCGAACTCCGGCTCGAGAACGACGGTCAGGGCACTGCGGAGGTTCTCCTCTTTGATCTTGAGTGAGCGCGTGCGCGGGTGGGGGTCGGAGTGACATACATGACTACAGTTCGGGTTCGCGGCGCATGGCCGTGCTGTTCGCGGTAAATTCAAGCTATGTAATTTCTTTTGTCTTGCTATTTTCCTGCTCTTTTTTCGCACTGTAATAATGCAATTATACGGGTCATCGTGGACGATCATCTTTTCATCCTAACAACCCGGGCGTTTCTTATCAGGGTTGGCCGCGCGTTTAATCTAATTTAATTTCTAGTTTCTTGTTCTTTTATCTTTTATTTTCCTTTTGTCTATTATATGGCCTTTTTATACGTAAACGGCACCGGCAGGCTTCTTTTTTCTTCTCGCGTACAAAGGTCGAGTTAAGCGTTTTTCGGTGATGTAAATCCAACTTTGTTTTAGGCGTGTACGGGGATGTGTGAAGCGACGATTAATAGTTGGAGGAAATGAATGCACGACGATACACGACGCAGGCGCCGTCGCCCAAACGCCCAGTCCCACGACGAAGCGAAATAGAAAAGGAAGTATAAAACGTTCCAGCTGACCGAGCATCGATAACCGAACAATCAAAACCGTGCGTTATCCTTCAGGGGTGCACTAGGATCGGATTTTTCTCTCGCCTTTCCGTCCACCCGGGGTAATGTTGATCAGAAAGGGATGAGGGGGTGGGAGAAAGAGGGAACGGGAGAACGGGGCGATGGAATTACAACTGAATTGAACTCACGGCAGGGCGTACGTTTTGGTTGTGCTCTTAGATGTAGATTCACGTTGCGCGCGAGCGAGTAAACACCTCGTCGTGTGACCCAGGTTAGGAAACCGCCAAGACTATCAAGTCATGGACGCAGAGGAGCACGAGTCCATTTTTCTCGCTAATTTTTTTAAAATTATTTCGTCTCCTTCGGAAACAAAGGTGTCTGACAGGCTCGTAGGTAAATAGTCAATCCGTCTCCGCTCTGCTGTCTGTCGGATAGTCGGCTAGCTATCGCGAGTGTCGCTGAGTATGTCGCTGAGTCTCCGCCATCGTCTTACCGCGTAAGAAAGGGGGAACGGGAGGGGGGCAGGAGGAGAGGAGGGGAGGCATAGCTACTGAGAAGAGACACGCGCATGCAACGACAAAGGGGCGACAGGGCGGGTATTCGGAAAGCCGAATGTTCTATGGGATTCATTCAATGACCCTGCTGAAAACTCGAGGACCTTGACGTTGCCCTACTCCAGTGGGGTGGGAAGAACGACGGTTGATCGATGATCCAGGAAGGGCTGCAGTGCTTGGTAATGACGTTTGCGTTGTGATTGAGTTCGCGGTAGAAGGGGGGGTGGCAGCAACGAGAAATAAAAGGAACAAGAAAATGCAAAGAAAGGTGAAGCGAACAACGAAAGATCGGAAATAGCTGTCAACGGCAACGGCACAAGGAGGGCTCGCTCAAGGTGTGTTGAAAGTGGAGGCGAGCAAGGAGCACCACTAGGGTTGGTTCGTCCTGTCCGAATATCCCAGACGTTCCATACCCTGGTCGAAAGTAGTCGTAAATCAAGATGAGGAAACTCATACGACATATAGGGAATTCGATAAGGGGGACGAACTGAATTGTTGTCCGCGTGTGGAGGACAAAGTGTCCACGGTATCCGCATTTATTCGCTTCGAGATCCGTAATCGAGAGCATGTCTAAGGGAAGGAATCTATAGACTTGTCCGCACAATCTGAGCATGTCATCAAGTCCGAATGTGGAGTAACCCCCCGGATGAGAATTGAAGACATGGCAACGTGCTGCGACTTCCATTCCATGATTATGGCACATTATATGAAAGGAAGAGTCGTCGCGTTTGATAATGGATCGAGTATGTCTGCAGTTGTTGACGGAATTGAATTGAATATTCGACGGTGCTAGAACATGGTTGAATGTCGTTCTGTCAGGGTTGTTGTTGAGGATGGCATCTATGACGGAAGGATCAATTCAATACTCCATGATGCGGCAGGGTTGGAGGTCAACAAAGGGTTACGATCGGAAGCAACAAATATGGTCTGTTTGATGACACGAAACGGCTATGATCATAATCTACAGCAATCAGTTATCGATTTACGGACAAGTTCAATACCGAACTTCGAGCCCTTGGGAGGGCAAGCGGTGATAATAGGCGATAAGCATGTTGGTGCAGCATGGTGTATGGTATTCTTCATCTGCCCAATGTGGTCGCGACCAGCGTCTCCTAATCGATCAGCTTTCGTGATGATCGCTTGTAACGTGAACTTCGTTCCGCCAGATTGCTGGACCTGAGTGTCCAATTCTGCCAGCATGGCTTCGTCGGTAGCATTTACGCCATGAGGGGCGGAAAGCAAAATGTATACTCTTCGCAGTCTAGTGTAAATCTAGTCAATAAATATCGTACATATATTGACAGCTCATCACTCACTCCTCACGACTTGTCACGTAGTGATGGAACAAAGCGCCCCATTCCGAACGGCCTCGTGAACCGTATCCAGGGGAGTCCACAACAACCAGCTTACCGGGGTGGGGACCAACTCTGAAGAAGTTCAAAGCTTGGGTGCGACCCTGTAATCCGATAAACTGACAGCACAACAGGAAGGACGGCTACTGACAGCCTTCTTGCTTGTAAAGAGCAGATCTTTCCGCCCGAGGACGGCATTGAGCAAAGATGATTTTCCTACATTCGCTCTGCCTAGCAGAAATTCGACAATCGAGTAGGGACTCTAGAGGTTGCGGCTGCTTACCAGTTACGATGACCTTTTGGAGAGAGGATTAGATTACCGTACAAGATATGTATCAACTCACTTCTGGCAATCGATTGAATCGCAGAAACGAATTCATGTCCGTGACAGAGGCAAGAAACTCAGCGGAACCGGAGGATTGAAATATCGTCTTTGAGCTCGTCGAGATTTTCCTCGACAAAGAGAAAGCATACTCCGTTACACTTGGTATTATCCGACGTGTTTTGCGGAATAGCAGTTGCGACATTGCTTCACGAAATAGATATCTGGTCCGAGTCTAACTTGTCTTTTTTCGGACTTGCCAAGTTGTTTATTTGTCTTTGTTAGTTTTCAAAGCCATTGCCAAACACGCCTAAACTCGTCCCACACTTGTTGATCGGACATCTGCGAGCTTATTGACTTCTCTACATAAGCTTTTTTTCTATAATGGACCCACTGGCTGGAGATGAATCGACAACAGACGACGATAACGCTTCTCAAACCACGGAAGACGACCCTCAAGTCCCCGACAATCCTCCCCCTGTTATCGTCCCACCTCCACCAGTACCACCCCCCGCCCAGGTCGTTCAAGCTTCCTCGACCCCTCGCGAGCGGCCAAATTATCAGCTTAGACATACACTTCGTGGACACACCCAGTCTATATCGGCCGTCAAGTTTAGCCCAGACGGCACACTTCTCGCGTCTTGCGGTATGTTCTCATCTCATATAATATATATTTTAGATTCAGATGGGATATACATGCAGCCGCTGACAAGGTGATAAAAATATGGTCGCCGTTCACTGGCGAACTCATACGCAACTTGAATGGTCATACCAAGGGACTTTCCGACGTCGCATGGTCTACAGATGGCACGTACCTAGCGTCCGCATCGGACGACGCAACCATACGAATATGGAACGTAGATACTGTGCGTTCATCATCTTGATACCCGTATCTCTTGAACGGAAACACAGGGTACAAGATTAGGGCCTCACCACGAAACACCTGCGCGGCCATACGAGCTTCGTGTTCTGCGTAAATTATAGCGTCGCGTCCGATCTTCTTGTCTCCGGAGGTTGCGACGGCGATGTTCGGATATGGAACGTCGCGAGAGGTTAGGATCCTGCGCCTTCGCGCCTTATATCGATCTCTTCAATCTTACACCCCCTCCCTCTACCCACGCAGGAAAGTGCACGAAGACGTTGAACGGCCACATGGATTATGTGACCGCCGTACATTTCAACCGAGACGCAACTCTCGTTGTTTCGTGTGGGCTCGACGGGTTAATGTGCGTCGGCTTCCCCTCTTCATTTACGGATCCTGCTCAGCTTGGCTGGTAGTCGGATATGGAACACCACCACGGGACAATGTCTCAAGACGCTGACCGAGGGAAACGACGCGATATGGTAATTCCATTCTTCTCTCCAAAGCTAACCTTGCTTGACTTATTGCGCACGTGTGCCAGCCAGCACGTCCAGTTCTCTCCCAACTCGAAATACGTATTGTCCACGGCGCACGACAGCGCGATCCGCCTGTGGGACTACCACACCTCCCGATGTCTGAAAACGTACATGGGCCACAAAAACGAAAAGTACTGCATCGCGGCCTGTTTCAGCGTCACGGGCGGAAAATGGATCGTGTCCGGCAGCGAGGACAACAAGGTGTACATCTGGGACCTACAGAGCCGCGAAGTCGCACAGACGTTGGAAGCACATAGTGGTGCGTAGGAATCGCCTTTCATCCCCATGAGTCGCGTGTTCACGAAGGTTTTCCAGGCGTCGTTGTCGCTGTCGCTGTAAGTTATAAATTGTCTTCATAACCGAATGTTATTCAGATCATGCCCCTCGCAGACTCATCCAAATCAAAATATGATAGCGTCCGGCTCGATAGAGCCAGACCTTGCAATTCGAATATGGTCAGAGCGAGGGCCGTCAACTTGAAATATCTTTTGCGGATTTAGCGGACCCCAGGCGATCCTTCAGCTTCATCACTTGTATTCTGTTTCTCGTACTACGTATAATTGGTTAACCTTCCGCGCCGCGCGATTGATACAATTGTAAAAACTGTGTCGTGTTGTACAAGTACATGGAGAAGTTCTGCAAAGACGCCTTTGGCTCTAATTCCCATTACTCTACACGGGCTTCGCATTCACGAGATCTTTAGTGCAAAATCGTGGACGGAGTTATAATAAAGCGTGGATTTTTAGCACACGAAGAGACCGCTCACCTTTGGCGACTTCCTTGTCTGCATCCGTGAGTCCGGGATCGTGTGCCTCCAGGAAAGCATCGACCTCATCCATCACTTGGTCGTCGTCCTCTCCGTGGACTATATCTAGGTCACTATCGTCGTCGTCGTCGTCTCCCGCATCGTCAATCGCGAATGGCGTCCTCTCCATCAGCGCCGCGTTAACCGCCTTGACGTGTGGCATGGGAGAGAACATCGACGACAACGCTGAATCAAGGCCATTATCCTGTGCAGCCATGGCGCTGTCCGTCTTCTCCAGCAGGGTGTCCGAACTGTTAGACACAAAGGTAGACTTGGAGGTAGACGAGACGAGCGACTCGCGCGCCTTGGGCTCCTCCAGCTTCGTATACCGCCCGATCCTAGGCCGGTAAACGACCTGATGTTTGCCGATCGTCTTGCCGAGCTCGTCACTGAGCTTGTGGAATATCTTCTTGTTGTCCTCGGTCGCGATGTTGGACCATAGGTCTTCCAAGAAGCCTCCGCCCAAAGTGGGCAGTTCCGGGTCCGGGACGGACTCCAGCTTGAATGATGCTGACAAGTCAGTTTCGAAGAACGATTCCAATATTTCATCAGCCAAGACGACCATTCGAAAACTGCAGAAACGACTGTTAGCAAGGATATTCGACTTCAGTGCAGTACACCATACGTAGCAAGGTTGAGGTACGGTTGATTGTGACCTATTTGCTGAGGCTCAGTTTTCCCGGTGTCGCTGTTGGTCTCTTGTGGTAAGAGGGTATCACCGTATTCAAAGGCGTTCGTCATGAAGCGGCTAACTGCCCCCAGATAGGCATCACCAATTTCATGGCGGAAAATGAACTGCAAGTACGGTGTCAGATGATTGCACGAAAGACAAAACTGTGTCATGCTCACCAGGAAAGATTCGGACAACGTTAAAACTTCGTCCTTTGTCAGATATTCATCCTTGTTTTTGTCGTGCAGGTTGAAAAACCATTCTATATTATCCATCAAATCGTTGAACATCACGCCGTCTAGTCCAGAAACTAGGTCCTGATACCATGTCAATGTCCAAAAGATGCCGATTCGAGAAACTGGAGGCCCACCTGGAATGACAAAGACCCTTTACAAGACGTATCCCAGAAGTAGAAAAGCCTATCAATGAGTTCATGCTCTGCAAACTCGCGGTCGATGCGTTGCTATTCCGAAACAGGTTAAGGTCTAGATAGTACCAGAATGCGAGATGTCTGCTACACACCTGGAAACCATTGAGAACAATCTTTTCGTCGCGCGCCCAGGTCAAAACCTCACTCAAGAACACCCTGAAAGTCTTCAGTCCGATTCTGGTCTCAGGTCTTTCTTGCGTGCCATCGTTGGTGGCAAGCAACGAAGGTGACGGAGCGACTGCCGGTGGGGGTGGCTCTACGCACATCGCTCTGTATAGCGCATCGTAGATCAAGCCCGCTTGCTCCTTTGTAAACCTTTCGAGGGTTTTGAGATTCCGAATAGAAGACCGTTTTGAGAACGCCTCAATATTGTTGACAATCTCGTTTCGGTATTTGCGCCTCTCAGAAAGAATTGTCTCGTCTGTGATCACCGCAAACTCGCGGAAAGAGACTAAGAGGAGTTCCTGGAAGCGAGTGATGGCACGCGCTCTCGGGTCTGATGAATTTGGGTGTGCTGACTCTCCAAGAGATGCAAAGTACTCCCTCATCAAGCTGTACAAGACTGAGGAAACTGCTCCGGAAGTATGGCGCAATGGGCTCACTTCAAGAACCCTCCATCATCCTGGATTTGCAATAGCTTTTCCCCGTTGATCTTGAGGATCGCTATGAAGTGGAAGGAGATAAGAAGTGGTCCGCACGTGGTGAATATACTGACCGAGTCTATGCAAGGGTCAGCGAAACGTTTCATACCAGTGGACAGAAACACGCACCCAACCTGGAACAACACCTTGGGGCCCATACAGAAGAAGCAATCCACTATCCGAAAGGCAAATACCATCGGCATGCTGTTGATGTATCTTGAATAGAAATGTGAGCTAATGGACTAAGTTACCAGGAATTATACTGACAGACTCAAGAACCATGGTAAAGATGCTACCGATAGTTGCACGTCAACGGCCGAAAAGTGATCATGTATCATAGGGAGACACCGCACGACCAATGACTCGAAGACCCTCTGATCGAGAAGTGTCCCGTGCATAGTCGGACTAGCAGACCAATCAAATCCCGCTGGGATGCATGTGGTTGCAGACAAACCTATAATAACCAGGTAGCAGACGATCACACAGGGCTTCAAGAAGCCAGAAAGCCTGCTCTTCTGACATATAACTACAATTCCGCGGTGAGCCAGACGAGAAAATAAAGACCGCGGTACATACATGAGAATCGCTGCGGCAAGGATGTTCATCGCCTAGAAATATAGCATATTACAAGGCAGGCCCGAACGAATGCATATGTATTGACGCACCTGGCAGTAGCCTATTTCGGGGCTCTTCAAGGAATAAGCCTGCAATACACGACGAAGAGCACTGATTCCCTCGTCCGACTGGTACCCTGCGTATTCAGGAAGGCTACGATGTAGATCCTTCTCAATGTCTTCAAAGCTCGTACTCTGCTTGCCCTTGATGTCTTCGACAAGCTGATGATAGAGACCTGGATTCGTACACCGGAGGTAGAGCGATCCAGATAGTGTCTCCCAAATCTCGCCACGGAGCCGATTGGGTAGCCCGACCTGCACGAGACGCGTGCATTGGGGGTATCTCAATAACGTTAGATTCCGGCCATGCGCTGTTCCGGGCGTCACCATCAAACCGAACACATCCGGAAGCAAAACACTCACTCTGCAGGTAAGTTGTCCAGAGCTTGATTTTCGAGGCTTCACGCAATCTAAACGTTCTCAAAGGGTAAGGTGATACACAGAACAATATGCTTACTTTTTCGGATCGCCAGGGAACCTGAACCTCAAGCCAAGGCCTCCATGAAAGTTAGTTTCCAGAGGCTGAGATCCCTGCTTAGTCTCTGCGACCAAGCTACCGTCTTCTCGCTCGTGATCGGCAACCGAGGATGACGTGCATATGAGCGCTTCCGAATAACAAGTCTTTACGAACATCTTCACAGCTTTCATCTGACCACGCTGAAGCTCTGCTTTCAACGCTTCGCGCAATAAGGCGCAGAAAGCATCCGCTGTTGGTCGGAGGGACGTCAGCTGGACGATCTGTAAGGTACATCAGTGCGTCGATATCAGACGAACGCAGTAGCAACTCGCGATCTTCATACCATGCCAAGTCGACAAGCTGAGCGCATAGACGCCAGCCCGAGCGTTAAGTCGCTCAACGCGTCGCACGGTCGACAGGGGCATGGTGAACCGGACTGATTTGCGGTCCAGCGAGGAGAAGGCTAAATAGGGTGGGATAAGATGCAGTTTTCCTGCCTAGACGTACAAACACTGTTCACTATCGCGAAGGAGGATGGTTGAGACGAGATACTCACATATGAATCCTCGATGCCATTTTCGCCAAGGCTAAGCACTGAGTTGATCTCCATCTTTTCTGTGTCTGAGACACTGTGCTTGTCACCATTTTGGGGAGACGGTGGGATTTTTAGCACCTCGGGTATGGAAAAGAAGAGATGGAGTAACTGATCCTTCGTGGGCTCCTTGAAGTTCCGTAGTTGTGTTGATATGGTAGACATGATGTCTGCGTCCAGATGGAGCTCAACCGCTCTCCTCGAGCGAATACACAGCGATTAAGGCGTGAAGTCTTTGTAGTTCCGATGTAGACTAGTAACTTACGATGTTGAGTGAGGTTGGGTGATGTGTTGCTATTCACTAGACATTATATAAGTCAACATATATCACGTGATCATATAAGTAGTACTAGTGTCCCCCTCTGCGTCTTCCAATCTCATCTACGAACAACGCAAGAAACGGAAGAGTTTAGCAACATCCTGATGATATCGACACGGACCACCCCATAAAGACACTGCATTCCTGTGTCATAGTCTATTACATCACATATGGTGAGTATGGGTATATGGACAGAGTCGGAGTCCGTCTGGTACCCTTTAACGGACTACACATGTTATGCCAACGTTACCAAAATCGATTGCTCTCCGGGGGTAGACCGTCCGCCATGCGGAGCATGACAATGTTCGAAGAAAGGCTAGACCACTATCGCATCTCACAAGTCAGACCTCAGGACACAATCAAAAGATTCACTCACCCCGTTTCCTATGAAAACCTGCGCTCTTTGACCCACTAACATATCCAACCCTTGCGCGACGAACTTTTGCTCCCACGTTAGGCTCAGATCCCCACTGCTTCCTATATATTTCCACCCTCCAAGGTCTCTCAGTGCCAATTTCAGGTCCTCGATCCATGCTTTGTTACCGTTCGTCATGATATAGATATATTCGAGAGGCTCCTGCGATTCCTCCAGTACCGTCTGAACCTTCTCGACGATCTGCTGGATGCTGGGCAAGCAGTGGTCCATGTAGGCTTGGTAATTCTCCGCAGAAAGTCGAGGATCAGAGCCGACCTGATCGTATTTGTCAGGCAGCTTGGAAAATGAGTTGAACGCTTCCCAGTCCGCGTTCCAGCGGGCGAGATATTTGCAATGCGCAGCAAAGTCTCCCCTTCGCACGTGGATTACAAGCAGGCCAGTCATAGTCTCTTTAGCCCTGTAATCTTGGCCTTCGAACCGATACGAGGCAGGTGGGTAAATGAATTCACGATTTACTTCGAAAGCATCGTGAATCAAAGGTGACCATCTCCAGTGAGACAAAACAGGTAAACTGGACATATATGGCCAGATACTCAGAAGGCGTTCTTTCTGAGCATATACTCTGCAAGACCTGTCATCTCTCTGTCAAGAAACGATACTATGAACGCACGTAAAATCAAATATTTGCTTATCCGCAGACGTCTCTTCAAACTGTAGACAAGGGTCCTCTATCGACGTGATCTTCTCCACCCATTTGTCGACGACGAATTTGACCGGGTCTGAATCGCTCCAGCCACTAACATCAGACAATCGCAAGATTGTTGGGTTCGGGCAGACTTTTTGAAAGAAATCCTTGTATACGGCTTGAGGTGTACTGTCGTCTGGCGGAAGCACACCACCGGCCAGGGGCCCTTGAAGGTTCGATCGTGCTCAACGTTCGTGGAACGCAAGAAAGTAACATTTCTTACCCTCAATCAGTGCATTCAGGGGAATACGAGACGGAATGAGTTTCCCGTTAAAGTGTGAATAGGGTGTACCGTCAACAGCCCATGTGTAGTCATCGAAGACAAAGCTAGCAGTGATGTCAGCAATGGTCCACTAAGTACAAGCGAGGCTACTGACGAGCGATTGGTCGCGTACGCAAGCACATAGCTCAGGATGTAATCTTGCATTATATTTCCCCAACCTACTCCTGTAAGGGTGATGAGCGGTCTCCAGCATATGGTGTCATACGACATACCGGCAGGATGATTTGGTGACCACAGGTACTTGACGTCTGAACGTTCATAATGTTGATAATGAGGTAGCTGCAGCTCTAGCTCACGGTGATGCGGATATAATGGAGGATAGCGTCCAGCGATAAGCGAAGAGTAGAGGAGACTGCGATTGAATGGAAAGGCTACCAAGATCAAGATCGCGGTTGCAAGGAGCACTAGGCACCGCGAGTGGAATCGAGCGCAAGGAACACAAAAACTTGACATCCAGGAAGGAGGAGGGAAACATGAATACAATGTCACAATTTCAGTTTATCGCCCCGGAGAGAACGAGGGAAAACGGGTCCCAATACGGAGGGAGAGCTGCGCATGCCAAGCTTGAAACACAGTTGGAGTATAGCGATTCCTTCTAGGCAGAGCCATCGACCTTCACAGGTTGGAAAGCGGTGATTGTACCTATATACCACGCGGAGGCTGCAATAGATTTTAGCCGCAGAGACCCATTCTGGCGAAGTGGGAATGAGCTGGTAGGCATGTGTGTGTGTGCTCATACTACATGCTCATCTCGGAGTCCGACGATTACCTGGCTCGGTATATCTGTTGCCTCGATGTGGCCAAGCCGACTACGGAGGTAACTGTGGAGTCAGTTGTGGACGTAGTAATCTCCGCAGCCTTCTGGCACGCAGTACCGATATGATCCAGCTTACGAGAAAACAACCAGTGCAACAAAAAAATGATTGAATTCTGTAAGTAGGAAAATTCGAGTACAGTACAAAGAAGGCTATCACCATGCATGCAAGCTTAGGGTCGGTCTCTTCTTTTTCCTCCTGATAATTCACTTGGCAGCCTCTTGAAGTTTGTCAGGCCAAAACGACCAGCCAAAAGTCTCAAAGCCGATGCTCGGGTAAAACGACGATAGCAAATGTTAAACATCCCTAGATCTGTTTATCCGACCATTACTACAACTGGGCATCTTTGCAAGCATCCTTGAATGACCAACTACCCTGGACAATTCAATATTAATGACACCATTGGCCGGTAGGTTGTAGGATAGGTCGTAGAATTGTCATGAAACTCGTCCAACACCACTCGTCACCAGAACCTGTTGGTGTCCGGCTCTGATCCTCGAGCCACACGTAGCATAACTACGTTGGACGTCAAACTCGACCACTTGCCATCGTGTCTCAGTACAAGAATTGCTATGGAGGAGACGGAGGACTCACCCCATTTCCAATGAATACTTGGGCCTGCTGGGCGATGAACATGTCCAAACCCTGTGAAACAAACTTCTCCTCCCACGTGAGACCCAGATCCCTGCTACTACCCATATGATCCCAACTCATATCGTGTACAAGCGCAGTCTTGAGTTCTGCTACCCAGGGTACCGGACCATTCGTCATGATGTACAAATATCGAAGAGGGTCTGCTGCTTCCTTGCGAACTTGTCGGACCCTCTCCACAATTTCTTCGACCGACGGATAGCATCGCTGCATGTAGAGTTGCAAATTTGCCTCCACGTCAGTTGGCTTATCCAGTTTGTCAGGAAATTCTGGGAACGAATTGAACGCGTGCCAGTCCGAAGACCAGCTAGCGAGGTTCACACAGTGATCCTTGAAATCCCCTCGTCGAACGTGAATCACAAGAAGCCCGGGGATGAAATCAGGTTTCTTCCTCCAAGGATTCCAAATCCAGTCAAAGAGCGATCTCTTCGTGGACTCGAAAAGATGACGATTTCTCTCGTAAGCATCGTGGACGAGAGACGACCATCCCCAGTGGGTAACCACTGGCGACTTTCCCAAGTATGGCCAAACACTCAGCATTCGCTTTCTCCCAAACATCCTGTTTGAGTCCAAGTCCCAGGAATTAGACAAGGATGATGTTTCGTAGCACCGCAGATGCGTACCAATATTCAAAGATCGGGTGACTATTCCGGTCTAGCATCAGGCATGGATCCTGGATCGAATTGATTTTTTCGACCCATTTTTCAAATATTTCAACAGATGGGACATCGTCATTCAGTCGAATTTCATCAGTGTTGATATCCGACACTTGCAGGACTGTTGGGTTTGGGCATACTTTGTGGAAGAACTCTATCGAAACAGATAGGGGAGCAACGTCACCGGGCGGCCATGGTCCTCCGACCATCGGACCTATCAACAGAAATAAATGCCTGAAAAAGAAATGTGGATGATCGTACCACCGAGGAGAGCAGAGAGAGGAGTGCGGGATGGGATTTTCTTTCCGTTGTATTCAGAGTAAGTTGAGCCATCCGCGTTCCAGACATAGTCGTTGAACACGAAGCTTTGTACCAGGATATGATCGAATTGAACATTCTGGAAATAATGGGAAATAAAAGACGAATTGGCGCGGAATACTCACGATCGGTTAGTATCATGAGCAAGCAGAGCCATCATGACAAAATCCTGCATGACGTTACCCCAACCAGAGTCTAGAAAAAAGGCAAATGGGCAAAGTGGTCGTGCGCTTAATCGTCAGTTGGACTTACTACGGGCATGGTTCGCAGCATAGAGGTACTTCACGTTCCCATGTCCGTACTCGTCGTAGTGCGGCAAGGATTGCTCTTTTGCTCGCACTGTCTCATATAACGGAGGGAGTCCTGGGTCTGTCTCGTTATATAGCGGTGGAGGCGGCGATTCAATTCGTTGTACAAGCAGAACATCGTACCAATGTAGGTAGATCAGCAATCCGATGGAAGACAGTAAGACAATCCCCAATGCTCTGACCCCTCGTCTGGTCAGTCTGTGGGACGACATCGAGGGAGGGAGCGAAAGCTGCTAAGTTTGTTTGCTGTGCTTCCATTAAATTGCCAAGACCAACCACAGATGGGGATAATTTCGGCTAGCGGCGGGAATATCCCATCCTGTTTGCTGTGCACTTCCAGGGCTCCGAGTTTAAAAATCGATCAGCAGGCGTCACAAGTTCTTGGTGGGTTTCTATCAGGTCCCAAACTGGTTTGGACTGAAAACTCAGGCTCCTTCCCACCCTTGCTTGCGAGGTCAGCACAACTCTCCAGTAACGGCTGGTAGATAACATTTGCAAACAATCACCGCCACAGCCGGCATAAGCCGGCCCAGGCAGCGAACTCGAAAATAAATTTTTGTTTGATACGTCGGTTACTAGTAGATCATTCGAGTCCAGCGTAGTCACACACTTGTGACAAACGAGACGCGACGCCGCGTCGCGTCGGCTCTCCGTGAAAACCAGTACCTTGAACTGTTTGCATATGCAGTCCGATCGTGTCAAGATAATCCTCGATGCACTTGTCCAAACAGGACAATCTATACCAGACTTCCTTATCTCTGCACTCTCTTTCGACCAGTATCGAAATCGTAGTGTCGTTCATCTACTTTCTCTCAAGCATGATGTCGGCAAGCAGCTCATTGATGTTCTTGGTGGAGGTGCTGGTGCTCCAGGCTCGGGCTTAGACATGGCACCACAGATTCATTCATAGCACACACGCCACGCTTCTTCATTCGTGCTTTTGAGGAGAGGGATATATTTACCTTGCGTTTGGATGCCTGATGATTCCGTTTAGCCTCTCGAACATCGTCAAAGTACCTTTCTCTGCAAAGAGGATTGCGGTACCTCGCAGCCCACGATCTCTCGCAGCACAACCCCAGCGCTGCCAGATCGTTGAGAGGCTACATGCTGCACGCCATTGAATCATGAGTTCGACATTTGGTATATCTATTCCCTATGCATTGCAATTAGTGTAAGCAAGGAATGATTGGAAATGGTAATCTAGTATCCCACCGTTCCGAATGACTCCGTGGTACAGAAACCCCATATCGTTCTGTCCAGTAGCGCTGCAGCCTCTTCTTCCTTGAATGTCGTTGTCATACCTGAATTGAACCACTTCACTTTTTCTCGGAATTTGGGAGGTAGTCGACTTCTAAGGAAACTTGCAGCATTCATTGACTCCTGGATATCGTCAAAGAAGACGAGGAACTTTGGAGGGACCGGATCACCTTCCTTCCAGCCTTGCGGTATCAAGAACGCGAGATCACTGTATGCCGTAAGTGCATACTGGATCTTGCGCACAATCAAGTAGATGTTTGGACGGTCTGTCGAGGTACGAATAGTAGCGAGATTGGCCGTCCGGATATGAAGGGTCTTCTTGACCTCTGTGAGCACTTCGGGTGCGAGTGTCGCAGATGCAATCATGTATGGTATGCGGTGTGTTAGAAGATAGTGCAAACGCTGCAATTCCTTGTATGCTGGACGGAATCCACCCCATGTTGTGATACAGTGCGCTTCATCAAATACGAAGCTGATGATACGAGATGTGAACTCTGATTTCTGAAGCAGCTTCTCGAACCCCCCTCCTGGTTTCATTAGTTGTTCCGGGCCGACTATGATTGCACGGTACTTGAAATTTTCGATTTCCTAAGGGTACAACAAGTCAGTTGCATTATGGTTGCTTCATAAGATCAACGTACGACAAATTTTTCACGAGTAGCACTGTCTGCATTGATGGCAATGCATGGAATACCGACATTTTGAAGGGAGGTAACACTTTGTTGACCAAGTTGGTTAAGTGGGGTAACGACGACCTGGATTCCCGTTGGATGAACTAGCAATGGTAGCCAGGCCTGCAATGCACACAACATCTCGGTCTTGCTTTGAGATTGCCTCAGCAATCTTTAGCTGCCATAGACATGGGGTCTTCTTAAAAACGAGCTCGGCCTTCTCACGAATAGCAAATAGAACTCCTGTAAGAGATGGAGGAGAGGTCATAAAAAGTGCGCCTTCACATTGCAGAGGGCACGCGACACGGCGTCGCGTCTCGTTTGTCACAAGTGTGACTACGCTGGACTCGATCTAACTATTCCGAGAGAAACTCGGGTTCGTGTTTTTCTTGAACGTCCGCTACCTGGGCCGGCTTATGCCGGCTGTGGCGGTGACTGTTTACAAATGTTATAGTGTGACGTAACAACCGGCGAAAGTTTTCTGGCCCAGATTTCTTGTTCTTCAATTTTTGTGATGAGCTGGAGGTGAAGGACGGCGTCAACGCCTCAGCGGCTTGAAAAATGCTGTGTACTCATGGGTACGGTTCTCGAAGGATTACCAGTAGCGTGTTCTCTGAAGAAACGGGTTTATGGTGCAGTGATTTAATCTCATTCGGACACGGTGATGTAGGGGTGATGGATCCAGTTTGCGGCATTACTGATGCAGAGTGAGTACATGGTTATGTGTGATGCCACTGACTAGCGCTGACGTGCCAGTGAACAACGCCGATTGGTCGTGGTTCAGGGGGCATGGCTTGCGTGACATTTTTGGCATGGAAAGGGATCGTTGTGCACGTCGACGCGCATAATGTATTATGTCCGAAGTTAGTTTTTCATGCCGCCTACCTTACGAGTTTGCAGAAATGCAAATGATGTCGTATCGAGCTCTAATCATCTCGAGCTCTAAGCTACTAGTCACTGTAACGGTTTGGGGCCTGAACTGACGTTGACTTGTGCGTACTTCCTCCGTACTCCTGCGCTATAAAAAGTCCGCCACAATCATGATGGTGCGTCACGGTACTCAGGTTTCAACGAGTCGCTACCAAGTCCAAATCTTGCACGACGGAAACTTCCGTTTTGAAAGCTTTGAGGTGGGAATAAATGCGTGAACTTGACGGACGTAGCTTTGAAACCTAGGAGGCTAGGAGGTATCAATGCATGATGTAGTAGTTGTAGATGAGACGTCGTGGAGTGCTTTCTATACCGATACCATGAAACGCATGTACTGAGCCGGAGCGGCGACATAATTGATGCAAGTGATTGATAATCGACATCATTCAAATATTCCTCAAACAATCATGATTCAACTAATAGGCTCCCTGACTCTTGAAAGCTTGACTCGTCACTGTGACATCGTTACAGACAGGGGAGATCCAACGGTTTTACTGACGCGTATCTGTTGAACCTAGGCTGTGGGGCATCCAAGAACAGTTGGAAAACACTTGAGGCAATACGTCACAAATATGTTGGTGGTCACCGGGCATGTTTAAAAACTTTCCAATGATATATGTATCCACTTCCTCAAGCTATCTGATTCAACCCCGATCATTTCCACCAGACCCACTGATCTATTACTACGTGAAGCTCTGGAGATGAAACCCATATGCAAGGTGAATCAATCAAATTATTGTCCCGCGTGGCAGCTGCAGCCTTCAAGTTGACACATGGCCTGAGGCGGAGGGGCAATAGTGTAACGGTCTTGGACTCTTGACAGCTCATCCGTGATCAGATTTTTCCAACGTACCAGGTATAAAGCAAACACCATTCATCTTACCTATTTCCTGCAAGTACATTTTTACTCCCCTCAGTAAGATGGTACCTGCTCTTCTGCCACTAATAGTGTTGGTCGCTATCTCCCTGGCAAATGCAGAGATTCCAATTGCCAGGCTACGACGCAAACCTTCTATCCCCCGCGTTCCTCTTCCCGATCGCCCAGTCGCGGGCCCCAATGACACATCTTTACCCCCACTCACGACCATATACAACTTTGAACAACGGATCGACCACAATAATACCGGTCTCGGTACATTCAAGCAACGATATTGGGCTAACTGGCAATTCTATCAAGGTTTATTCCTTTCTTCAACCCGAAAGCTCCCTTATGAATGAATGTATCCAGCCGGCGGTCCTATCATACTTATGACCCCAGGGGAAGATAACGCTTCCGGTGTGCTTTTAAAGTACTTTCTTCGGGTGAAAATTTGACATCCTTGCAGGATATTTGGGTTACCTCACCAACGTAACCATCCCCGGACAGATCGCACAACAACAACATGGAGCTACGGTCCTCCTCGAACACCGATTCTTCGGATATTCCAACCCATATGATGCCTTAACTTCACAGAGCCTGGAATTCCTTACCATCGAACAAGCCATCGAGGACCTGGTCTACTTTGCACAGAATGTTGATCTGCCATTTCCTGGAGGTGATAATGTCAAATCCCCCAATACCCCATGGATCTTGGTCGGCGGCAGTTATTCTGGTAAGTAGCTTGTAGATTTGTCGTGATCAAAGTGCCAAGTTAGCATTTGTAGGTGCTTTGACAAGTTGGACGATGGTAAGGTAGGTATATTCCAGAGTGAATTTGTAGCGACGTGTATTGATGGACTCACCACGAACAGCAAGCCCGGCATTTTCCGTGCAGGGTGGGCTTCCTCGGCAGTTGTGCAAGCGATTGTGTGCGCCTCAACAATCTGTGTTGTCATGCTCCGTTTTAATATTGACCCTTCAACCTGTTTGTATAGGGACTTTTATGGCTATTTTACGCCGATACAGGAAAACATGCCACAGAACTGTTCTTCTGACATTGAATCTACCATATCCTACCTGGACCATATCTACGCAAAGAATGACACGGATGCTATCCAAACTTTGAAAAACATATTTGGACTTGGAAATTTGTCGCACGTGGAGGACTTCGCTGCTGCTCGTACGTCTTTATGTCTTTAGTTTGCCCTGTCAGAACGAATCTAATGCTTGCGGAACGTTAACCTGTACTCAGTGCAGTATAATTTGTTTGAGTGGCAGACGCTACAGCCCAATTCCGGTGCAGGTAACATATTTTATAAGTTTTGCGATGCCCTCGAAGTGAAGGGGGGTGTCAGCGCCTCTGCATCAGGTTGGGGTCTTGAGAATGCCATCTTCTCATGGGGATCATTCTGGAACAATACCTTCTACACACATCGTGAGTCATCGCTTAAACAGGTGAATCGGAGGATGATAAATCTGACATTACGTTGGGGCGATGGTTCAGTTTGTGGTGGCGCTGATGCAGAGTGAGTACCTATTTTAGATCTTCGTGTGAGATCGCTGATGGAGGTATGATGTTGTCCGGAAGGTCGTGCCTGGGGACGTACGATCGAAATCGATCATACTGGACGAATGTGACGGTGGACAATTCGGCCCGCTCATGGGATTGGATCCAATGCAACCAACTTGGATCGTGGGCGAGCGGACCACCCGGGGATCAACCTCCCATCGTGAGCCGGATTCTGAAGCCCATCTACAATGAGGTTCGTTCGCGGTACAGAGGATGTTACGGTTCTGACCGTAGCCGCATCAGAGACTATGCACCTATATGTTTCCAGAAAAGTTTCCTGTACCGCGATCACCGTCAGCTGAAAGGGTGAACTCCATGTACAAGGGCTGGGACGTTAACGTAGATCGACTATTCTTTGCCAATGGTCGTCGTACGTGTCTTTTACTTTGAAACGCACACGTTACATGACTAGTCCTGACAGGCGACCCTTGGCGCGAGGAGACCGTCTCTGCGGAAGGTCTGAACAAGACCAACACGACGAATCAATTTATCTATAAGAGCGACGGGTTCCACGTTTCGGACATGGTCATTGTAAATGGCCTCATCGACGATACAGTCCGCGCCGTGCAGTTGGCAGGTCTCAAGTACATGAAGCAGTGGCTTGAATGATCTTTTCTTTTTTGCCCTAACTTATATTGTGGTTACTGTAGTTTAGGTGATTCTAGTACAGCCGCGAAATGTGAGATCGAGCAATACAAAATCCACCGGTCACCCCGTATGACTTGTGTAACTCGCTTGAGCACCACCATGCGAGACCGGGTGTCTCTGGGTTAGGCTAGCTTCTCGGTGTAGTGCCGAGCTATTTCCTCTGTTCCTCTCCTACCACCTAGTCCACCAGGACGAAGCCATTGCCCTACAGATGCGCTGAAAGTGATCGGCGACCCGCTGCCGACGACAAGCACGCACAAATGGACAAAAAGGACTTGTCGACAAGTGAACGACGGTGCAAAACTGGCCGGAAGACCAGATCGCTCGGCCACGCGGTACTAGCAGAAGGTCCAAAGAACGAGGATCCGATGCTCAAGGTCGCAGACGTGGTCAAGAAGCGCCGGCAGGTGATTTACTTTGCGATTCAGATCTTGACAAGCCCAACTCCAAGCCGGCCAAGATAGACACTGAACCAGGCAGGAGAGGAACAGATGGAATGGCCCCCACGCACG